>FIZT01022712.1:0-19762 GCA_900065295.1 Paracoccus marginatus | reverse complement strand
TTTAACTTCAAAAATTTGGCTCTTGCGTAGCGGCCCGCCTGCTACGACGTTTTTTTTGATTTCTCCTGATTTTAGTCCCAAAATTTTCAAGTTTTTTGTTCATTTCCATTTTTTATTTTCTATTCTTAAAATTTCAATTTTTAGAGTTTTTTTCAATTTTTTTTACACCCATTTGTAAATTTTTCAACATATGATTTCATTTTAGCTTTTCCAAACTGCAGTTGAGACATGAAATTTCTATTTTTAGCTTTCCCTCATTATTGAGCTTTGCAGCAGTAAAACAATAATTGGACATTTTTATAATTTTCAATTTTTTTAAAAGTGTGTTCATTTTTCCCCCTACTGTATGCAAAATTTTTCCAAATCGTTCAAGATGAAGTATTATTGTAATTGATTTTTTTTTTATTTTTTTACTTTCATTTTTTTATTTTTTTGAGGCTTACTTACACTTTTTACATTTTCATGATAAATTTTAAATTTTATTTAATTTTTTTGTAATTTCTTTGGATCTTGAAAATTTTGTTCTGTATTTTTTTCAATTTTTTTCAAATTTTCGATTCTTTTTTCTTTTTCATGTTATTGAAGTCTTCAAATTTCATTTTTTCCGCAATATTTTCAATTTTATCATTTTTTTTAGACTTGAATTTTTATATTTTTTTGTGTTTCGAGTTGTGAAATTTTAATTTTTGCGCTTGTAAATTAGGTACTTGAGAAATATGAGAGAAATAAGATTTTTCAAATAATCAATTAGAATTGGGGGGGGGGGGGGATTCAATCAAAAACAAAAAATCAAATAAACGTTGAAAATCAGAAAAAAAAACTAGCCTAAATATAACTGAAAATAAAAAAAATAAAAAAAGTTGACATATAGACATCTCGCTTACCCGATAGAATCGATGCTACGGCAGCTATCACAAATGAAAACACTACAGCAGGCCCGGCGTAATTTCTAGCCACCAATCCGGACACCAGGTACATTCCAGTACCAACGCACGAGCCGACACCCAGCGAAGTTAAATCTAGTACAGTTAGACATTTCTGTAACAGCACAATCAAATTCAAGAGAGAAATTAAAATCAACCAACGCCATGGTTTATGAATCGACGACCGATGGTGAAACTGAGTTCAAAGTTTTGCCCTTGCTGTACACTCGCGAAATTTTGGACGAGTGCGTGAGAGAAAAATTGTACCTACGTACTTTGCGTGCGCCCACACGCAAAAACATTTGGCATTTCGCGGGGCACCACTTTGCGTGGGAAAGTCGACTGGGTAACACTTTGACAAAGGATCGTGTTAACATTACTTAGGTCGAGTTGCCGTGCCGCTCGACGAAATCCCCCCCCCCCCTGGGACCAGCTCCTACTCTCGTCATCTCGGCCTGGGCCTCTTAATGATAATCGTACAGTTATCTTTGACGTTAGTTACTAGTTTGTTCAACTGTTTCGGCAAATTTCCCAACGCAACGTGACAAGGATGAAAGTTGGTGTCGGTGGTGTACCGTACCATACCATGTACGATACTCGATATTATGTAGTTTAGAGTCTGGAGGAAAGCGGTATCAAAGATTTGTTGTAGAACGAAGATTTAGTTGAGGTTTTACTGACGCTTTTCAGCTCGACGCTCACGTTGCGGATAATTAAAATACGACCACCCTCAACCCTCATTGAGAGGGCGACGCGACGGGGAGTTCGATTAATCGCGTTATGTTCTGTGGGCGTTAATGGAATCTCCGCGTGCCTAGTCTTTTAGACCACGCTCAGGTGAAAATTCACGAGGTTTGTTTATAGTTCGTATACCACATATACACCTTTGTATGGTTCAGCGGTGGCGTATTCGAGTACCTCGGTGAGTGTGGGTGCTTTCAACGTACGCGTAAGCCGATACTGTGTACCTAGCTACCTACGTAGGTATTTAATTCACGTAAAAATCAGATGAGTGCGATTATTTCGAGGGTTTTAGATGTGATCGCGATTGACGAGTTCGTGGAGTATTTAATATTTATGTACTAATTTGGGTAATATTTAATCGAGTTGATTTAGAATTTGAGTAATTTTTTTTTCGCGTCGACGAAAAGTCAAGATGAAAAAAATAAAAAAAAAATAATGCGTTAGCAGTCATCAGAAATTTCTTCTAGCTATCAACGGGAATTATTTCTTTTCTCCTGTCTCTCTCTTATTTTTATACGGCCGATTTCCTCTTTTCTATATCTATACTTCATTTTATACCAAAAAAAAGAAGAGGAAAAAAGGAAGAAAATTCTTTACACAAGTTCCTTTGTGAAATTATATTCACTTTGGAGTATAAAATACGCTTAAAAATTTGCCAGAATTAATCACGTCAAGAAAATTAATTTCGAGAAGAGAAAAGTACAAGGATGTCGCTTTCGTTTTGACAGAAAAAAGAGAAGTTCAACCTTCCGCCTTAATTAGACGATATTAAATGAATTTTTGAAATTCAAGAATTTCCCTGGAGAACGCGTTGGTCGATGGAATGGTGGGTTGTTTACTGAACTAGCTGCGTTCAAAATACTGCAACCGCGGTAACCGATCTTATATATTCAGTATTTGGAAAATTTACGTAATACTATGTACTCGTATTTGTGTGTGGTATGCTGCTCTCATAGAATACGACCACGAGTAAATAATAATGAATGCTTGTGTAATTTATGCATGAATTTCATCCACGTGGAGTGGTCTTTTTTCAATGTGTTTTTTTTTTTTTTTTTTTTTTTTTTTAATGTTTTTTTTTTTTTTTTTTTTTTTTTTTTGGAGACAGTGATCTGCGAGGAAATTTGGTAGTTGCCAGTAGTAAAATTAGGGTGATTTTTTTTTTTTTGTAAATTTTTCAAAATTGGTCAACTATTCTTAAAAGTTGTCGGTTTTTCAAAATTTATCAATTTGTCAAATTTTTGAAATTTTCCAATTTTCCGAAATGAAATTCGTCATTCTTTCAAGATTTTCCAATTTTGTCAATTAATCAAGTTTCAAAAAATTTTCAGTCAATTCCTCAAACTCCTATCATTTTTGAAATTTGTTGAATTTTCAAAATTCTGCACATTTTTAATCTTTTTTCATCAATTTTTTAAACATTGACTTGTCAACTTTCTGAAAATTGTCGCTTCTCTAAAATTTGCCAGTTAGTCAATTTTCTAAAATTTTGCCAACTCTCCAAAATTTTTCAATTTTTTGAAACTCGTCAGTTTTTTTAAATTTGCCAGTTAGTCAATTCTCCATAATTTTTCAATTTTTAAAAATTGGTTGATTTTCCAAGATTTTTCAATTTTCCAAGATTTGCCAATTTTTCGAAATTTGCCAATTCTCCAAAATTGGCCAACCTCTAAAATTTACCAATTTTTCAAAATTTTATCGATTCTCTAAAATTTTTGGAAACTCGTTTTTTATCTGCTATAATTAGGTACCGAGTCAATTTTCTAAAATTTTTCAATTTTTAAAGTCAATTCTCCAAAATGCGCCAATTCTTCAGGATATGTCCAAATTTATCAATTCTCCAAAGTTGGCCAATTTTTGGAAACTTCGGTTTTTCAAAATTTGTCACTATTATTCAATTTTATTTTATTTATTTTCTTTGTTCATCAATGAAATTCTAATATGGTGCGCCATTTCAGAATTTTTTTTGGAGTTGATTTTACGTAAACGGGAAGCCGTGTTGTAAAAAGCATGGTGATCCAGAATAAGAAAACTTTCGAAATTTCTCCATCTTTCGTGTACTTAATGAATTTCCAATCCATTTTGCAATCAGCTTCATATTGGCGAAAATTAATTTTTCATCCTATAAAAGCGCCGAAGCGAGAAATATAACAAATGAAAGTGTCAAAAAAACGAGTCGAATTCGATTTAACGTTTCTTGAATGGCAACGCCTCGCGTCATCGCGATTCGCCAATTTTCCCTCGTATGGTTTTCCCTTCTCGAGCTCGCGCGTTTTCAATAAAAACGAGGAAAATGAATACTACATAGAAATCTTTCCCGGAACAGTCTGAGTCATGGCCAGTGTAATAAAGAGCTCGTATAACGCAATATTCTCACAATTCGATAAATTTTTTCAATCGCCCTAAAAGTACGTATTATGAAGTTGGCATGAACAAAAAATTTATTTTTCGATTTTCGGTGTATTTATTTTGTTTTGCGCTCATTGAATCAATGATGGAAAGTTCAGCCTCAACTTCATCGTCCGTCTTTCGCTGTTTTACCAAAATATTTGTATGTACATTTAGAGGGAGGCTATATTCTATGACGAAGAAAATGAGAAAGATTTTCTTATAGCGCAGGCTTCCCAGCAGCCGTTATCTCGTGTACACAGGAAAGTATATCCTGAGTAATTATATTAATGACCGAGAAGTTTGTTTGCGCTTCTTTGCCTGCTGGCCGTTCTCTGTTTTCTGTTAAATTTTCTACTCGCTAATGCGAAAAGGTAGGAGGGGAAAAAACAAAAACCTCGTTCATACTCTTACCACCCACCCTTTTGCACGGTCTCGATAGCCGAAAGAAATTAATTTCAAAATGGCAACTTCGCAGGACATGTTTTCCTACCGTTGCGTGGTTGTCGAGATGCGAACAAGAGGAAAAGACGTTTCGGATTAAATGGACGATTACTGTGAAGACAATTTTCGGCAACGGTTTCGGTGCTGGTTAGATTGTTAGTAATTTTGCTCGAAAAAATACACGCTTGTTGGGTTTGCTCTTCCGTATAGTTCACGTAATCGTGCTTAAGCTCCACGAGTAAAATGTATGAATATTTAATTATTGTAGGGGAACAAAATGAATATAAAAATACTGAAACGAAATAAACCAAAGAATAGAACCAGCTTGAGAGTCTCGAGTATTAAAATTCCATTGACGGGATACTCCTGCGTGTATTTTTCAGTTGGATAAGGAAGGAGATAAAGCCGTACATATTTCAACTCGATACTCCGAACTAGGATCCCTTGCGCTCCCCGCCTCTCTACTCCTGACATGACCGATCTCGCGAAACGCGTTTGGCATTTCAAATACGTATAAAGAATTACGTACGTAAACATACGTGGAAATGGCAAAAATTAATTCGATGTAACCGGCTATGCAGGACACGAAAGGATTCATGTACGTTGAGTCGTTTTTTTTTGACGTCGATAAATCTCTGAGCTCGAAATGAGAATATTTTACTCGCAGCGTGAGTCGAGAGGATATACGAAGATGACGTCAGTATGGTATCTTGCTCCGATTTTTTTTTTCGGATGTTGAAGAAGTGAAGCATGAGTGAATTGAAGAAAAATTTACCAACGATTTCGAAAATTAATTCAGACAAATAACGAGTGGCTTTGGCGACCGACGTGAGTAATGAGTGTTCGAAATAAAAAGTTGAAAAATCGCTTTAAAAACTATAATGCAGATTTATTTTCAAAAAAGAGGAAAAGATGTTAGAGTGAGACGTCCGCTTTTAGGAGAATACAATAATTTTGAGATTCGAACTACAGAGCGAATACGACTATTTATGGAAGGAGGCAAGAGGGTCGTAAACTACGAATAAGACGGAGTTTTGAAAATGAACCTTCCTTTACGAGTTGATGAGAGTGCGACCCCGACGCGAAGCGACGCCTCGTGCGACTGGTGGCAGTGGTGGCGCCGAACTCCGCGCACAAAGGACGATTAATGTGATTGGAAAATTATTCCAAGATACGTAGATATCCCTACGGTCTGTTTCTTTTGATCGTCTCGTCGCGTCATTGTGTTCGATTTGTATTTGAAAGTACGTGCACGTACCAACGAGTTTACATACGTATACAGGTTCCAATGAAATGGGCTCCATGAGGTGAGTAGAGGTAAGCAGGGTTGAAAAGGTGAAATTTTCAAGACCGAAAAATAACGTTTAGAACACGCATTTACACGTAATTATGTATCTTGCGCAGTTATGGGTAGACGAGAGAGAATAAACCATGTACATAGAATTGTAGACCTGCGGAAAAGCTATGTTACAAATGACGGGGGAAAAATAAAAGATAGTCGTGATGTCTCTTCTTCGGTTTTTACGCTCCAAGTACCTATCGATACCGTCAATAAAAAATAAAAGAGGCTAAAAGGGAAAGAGTTTTTATGGCATGACATTTGCAAGTTTGACGAACCGATTTTCACGACGATTCCAGACGTTATCATAGGGTTTTATGAGGAATTATTCACGTATCGAGGAGTCGTGCGATGGCTTCAATAAAAATACTTTATCGTTTACGTCGTGATTTTTTTTAATTTTTTAGATATTTGCATTTTTGTGGACTTTTTTTGAGGGGGGGGGGGGGGGGGGGGGGAGGGGGTCGTCTACAGATTTTTATTTCATTCAAATTTCTGTTGGATCATTTCATTTTGTTGTTGAACCATTTTTGATTAATTTTATTTTCTAGACTTTAAATTGGATTTTTTTGAATTTTGTGTGTACAATTTTAATTTTTTTTTTAAATGTCTTAGTTTTTTGATTTTCAATTCAAATTCTTTTAGAGTTTTTATTTCAACTTTTCAATTTTATTATTCAGTACCTATATTTCATTTTTTTTCATTTTCGATTTTTTCAGTTTTCATTATTGTTTCAATTTTTATCCCCAATGTTTTTTTTGAATATTTTTTTTTTCTATGTTGTAAATCTGGATTTTACGTTTTTTGGTTTTCAAGAATGTTTTGCAAACATGATTTTTTTCTCGAAACATTTTTTATTCTCGCTTGTATTTTATTCATTTTTGATTTTTTTTTGGTTTTCCATTTTCAATTCTACGGCTGAGGATTTGTTTCAAATTTCCAAATATTTAAATTTTTATTTTTTAAATTTGTTTTCCAATTTTTTCAGCCTCTAAAGTTTTTATCATTGATGAAATAAATTTCAAAATCCCATCAAGGCATTTTCTAGAACACCTGTTAAAACAACTCCTAGCTCGATCGAAACCTTTCGTCTGTCGTACTCTCGTCCATGTGTTCGTTGACCTAAAAAAAAAAGCGAAGAAAAAAAAATCGAACACCCACACGTACGAGTCTAGCATAATAAACAGCCGAACGCGCGCGCCTTACTCCTACACACGGCCGATCCGTATACCCTCAAAAGCTACTTTCAATGCGAATTTATATGATTTATTACGAGACCACTACGATACGAAAGGCATCGGCGCGGCATCGTCGATGCGACATTTTTAGAATAACAATCTCCTATATTTTCTAAACCTCTTTTGATTTTGGTCAGAATTTCAGAAAGGCTATCGGCGGTTTTTTCTCCTGGTTTATTTATTTATTTTTTTAAAGCCTAAAAATGGCGAATTTTTTTCGATTTCTAAATTGTTTCTTAGTCGAAGTATTTTCTCGGGTGTATAATTCATTACGGTCTGAGGGCGCAGTGTCATGGGATGACATTTGCGAGAAGCCAGTTATATTCTATGATAAAATTCGAGTATAAATACAGATAGTATTTATTTTTTGCATTAGACTTTCACGTTATTTCATGTGAGAATTTTTTATGCTGTTTTCAGACCCAATAAGATGATTTTTCAAGCCTACAAATCGACAGTGATCCGAAACTACGTCAAAGAAATATTATTGGTGAGTTACTTATATCAGAATAATATCAAGCATTTCGCGTTGATTTATTCTTTCTGACCTTTGTCGTGTACGAAAATCGACGCATTAAAACATGCCACCGAAAACGATAATGAAATTCTCGTTATTAAAAATAAGCGAAATAAGTACGTATAAATAAGAAGACGTTTGAAAAATTCATCCGATAATATGTCTCGTCATTCGAGGAATGAATTTTGAATTACTATAAGAGACGGCGGCGCGAAGTCTGATGCGAACGAGGGTATATGTGGGTCTGGGTCTGGGTCTGAGTATACGTGTGACTGGGAGGCCGAAATTGTGCAACGTATAAAGGCGTCACTTTTCGAGCTCTTACTCGTATTTAACAATCCATCAGACGCAGTTTTAATTTATTTCTCGCATTAGCCAGGCTATTTCGCACCAAATGGGGTATCGAGCGTGATGTACTGGGGAGGTGGGGGGCGGTAAAAAAGAAGAAATCTCGTATACTATACTGTATGTACTTACACGTATTGTAGGTGTTGAGTGTGTGTATACGTATTTATACGAGAGCTAGTCGAGGCCTAACGTTATAATGGCGCTAAAATATTCATTTTAATGGCCGACCATCTCGTGCACGGTAAATTACGAGATAACGCGCGAACATATAACGAACATAGATAGAGTGCAAAACAAATATACGTACATAGGGTTCTAAAAAAGGCTCGTTAAAAATTTTTGAGGAAATTATCGACGGTACAGTCTTGATGATTTTTTTTTTTTTATCAGGTGAAAGTCTAGTTTCATATTATTTGTTCAGAATGCGATTTCGCGAACAATCTACCGAAAGTAGTCCACAATTTTTATGCTATACACTTCTGCAAGAGGGCAATAACCTTTTAAGAAAAAGAAGTTTTCGTCTCTGAAGGTTAAATAAAGGCTATAGGAAAAAGTCTTACGACAAAAGTTATTCTGCGCTAAATTTCCTATCAAGAAAGCCAACCTTAAAGTTGAAATTTCAGCTTTTGTCTGGGAAGAGTCAAGTTTACTTTTTTTGTAACTCCCTGTGGAGTTGGGGTAAATCAAAAATTCAAGTTTTGGGACAAGTTGGTAAGTCGAATGGAAAAATACCGTCAGGATGCGACAAAGTACAAACCTGAAACAACTACCTACCTCTTTCATTTCTACACGAATTCGGCTCGTTGAACGATTAGATTATATTTTACTGACGTAGGATCCGATCGAGCCCTGCTCGTGGTGGCATAATTTTTTTTTTCATTGATTTGAATAATTGCGCGTAAATTAATATGTATACGTAGGCCTACCTTCTACGCGTATGTTTACATGTTAGAGTTGGAGGTGTATTTTTGCATTTTTTCTTTTTGTGTCGTTCGGTATTTTATGTCGGATGATTTTTTTTCATCCATTAATTGCACAACTGGTACTCTACGTCTGTACGTAACAGTGAGTGTGCTCTATACAGTGCTCTCCTCCTTACCTCACCTCGTATGATCGTGGAATACTCTTTGATAGACTGTTGATATAAGCATATAGCTCTCTGTGGTCTGGTGCCAGCAGCTTCCGTAAAATTAATTAAATTCACGGGATGGCCTTCTTTAATTTCAATTTTTTTTTTACTTATGTTGTTTGTTTTTGTCAAAAGGTCATCATTGCTGTTGGAAATGAAACGTGAATCTTGTCAAGTTTTTTCCCCCATATTCTGTTGATATTAAATTTAATTGTCACGGTTTTATTTGCAAATTTGTCGGTCGCCTATGTGCTTTTTATTAATGAACGAGAATTTTTTTCACCAGAAACGCGTTATTTGTCTGTAAATTTATCATAAAAATTTTGAAAATTTTGGAGTACGGGGACATTGTGAAAAAAAAATGAAAACTGACCGCTCGTCGTATTGAGCCCGTACAGATACGTTACATTTCCCACGGTGTTTTCGTGGGAAGTGCGGAGTTCACGGGCTTTTGTTGTTTACTCGCTTTTTGAAACATTCTGCTGGGGCTCAATACCACAATTAGTCATTTTCTTTATTTTTGATGATGTTCTAAGTACGTATCTCTCCGAAATTTTTGAAATTTTTATGGCGTATTTATAATTAAAAAGGAAACGTTTTCTGCGAAAAATTCCATTATTACTATCAACTGTTTTTCAAAATGGCGACTTCAGCGAAAAATTGCTCAGAAAAAAATATACAAAATTTTTATCTAATTTTTTTGGCGAAATATGAAAAAATTGAGGGAAAAAAACATTAGGGCCTCTCTCCTCTGAAAGTGCTTGTGCTGTAGGGGCCCAAATTTTTTCTCATCATGGCTGACCTTGTGGGGTATAGGAGCGGTCGAAATCAGTTTTCAAAGCAAAACCACCATCTTTTACCGGCTATGCTTTTTTTTTAGCACAGATATTTCTTCAAAAATTATTTTAAACATCAATTTTTTCCTCAGAAAGCACATTTTAAAATTTCCTAAAATTATTTTTATTTGAAAAAAATTGCGTGTTGCCCGCTCTTATTTTTTTACACAGAATTTTACAATTTTTTTCAAAATGAAAATTTCTCAAATTTGTTTTCAATCATTATTTTCCCAAACTCTCGATTTTGCAGATTTTCAAAATTGATTGTGAAGCAATTTTTTTTAAATCAATTTTTCCAGCTCGATTTTTTCTTGTATTTTTATTTTGTCGAGTGTTGCATCATAATTATAAATATTATGAGAGAAATCCAACTTTGAAAAGCCATCGAAACGTTAAACGAAGAACGAACTATAAATTCAATCGGTGGGATTAGTTACCGGTAGATATATATGGTTCGTATTCGGCAAACATATAGAGAGAAAACTTTGCCTGTAATATGCCTACCTACCTTGCTCCAAATATTCTTTTGTCTCGGTGGACGAGTTGACTCGCTCGGTTAAGCTCGGTCTAAAGTTTACCTAATTCCATCCTTTCCAACGTATACTACGTACATATGTATTCGACTAATAGTAAGCTGCTTATACAACACGTTCAGCCAACAAATCCGCTGTTTCATACGAATGAGAGAGGGGAGATTTACGTTAACTTACCCATTTCATTTGCTTCTGCTGAGAATCAATATGATGAAACTGTAGACGACGCGATAATTTTAGAAAAAACTTTTTTTGAGGTTCGAATTTCAACAAAGGTGCGAAAAATCTATTATTCAGATTCACGTACCTGTAATTTGATTTTATCTTGTCTGGATGTTTTTTGGTAATTTTCCTCGATCGCGTCCACGTCTTTGGTACGTACGAATTTGGCGAACAATGCGAATCCATCTTTCTTGAGATCACCGCTAGGGAACAAGCCAGGTGTCGGGATATTCATTTTTACCTGCGCAAAAGAAATGAGAAAAATGTTCAAAATACCCAATTGGCGAGCGGAAAGCAAGCGCAACTCGATGGAAAATTTCCAGCTATAAATTAATTTTCGAAGTTGAAAAAAGAAGTATTCAACGACGCCATATCGGCTATGGAATTCAAATCGCGAGAAACGGTCTCTCGACTGGAATGGTACGTCTCGAGTAGGATGAAAAATTTTCCGAATTCTTTGCCGCCGGCTGGCCGTTGAAATAATTTGTGAAGTTGGCCGAAAGATGTCCCTATCCATCCTCATCAGCATTCCGAAGCTAGCGAAAATAAATGCACAGATATACGTATATACAGTCAAGTTGAAATTAAATTATATTCTATATCGGAATGACATTTTTACCTGGCCTTTTGCTAGCATCGGAAAGGAAAAGTTTATCGAGTGTGAGAGGTATACGCAATGGAATTGAGATGTAGGCATATTTTACGCGTTGTTGAATCAGTCTTTTCCATTGTATCGTGTAGAATTTTAATATTTGATTACAATACGAAGCGCGATCGAAGGAAAATAAATATTCGAACGGTTTTGGAAATATTTTGAGAATTAATGAAATGCTAAAATCAGTCATTCGGTCGACTCGTGTTCATCATTAATGCGCGAACGCATGCACTTGAGTGATGGAAAGTCGTATTTATAGGTACACCCTTGAAAAGAATTATAACTACATACGACGGGCGTTAACGATGCGAAAAGTATATAATACCTGGGCGATGCATTCCTCGTACGTCATAACTCTGCAGATGCAGAAATGACGGAACTGTTCATCGCGAAGACGGTGATGCTCGAGGGGTTACGCGTAAGAGGCGAAGTTAACGACGAAGTATTTTAATCAACATATCCACGAAATTAATTCGACGCGACGTCGCGTTGGCAAAAGTTTTCATCTCATCTCGTACGTCGAAGCAATAATTTTCTTCTCGACTTGGAAATAAACGTCTCGTCTTCGTCTGTCGTATAGTCGGCTGCGCCAACTTAAGTACACGCATACGGAGGACGAAGAAGCGTTTATACCCATTAACGCGAAATTAAATTCGTAATTACGTATTCCGGTGCTGCAATTAATAGGTTTTCAGCGCATACGTGGCATCAAAAGCGAAAAAAATTCGACGCTCGAATGGAACGTGCGTGCGTTGCTACGTTCGACTTCGACACGAGTGCTTCTAACATAATACAGTTGTGCAAACTTTTCTCGCAATGAACAGATTTACTGATTACCGATGTCTTTTGTAAGCGTATATGCGGAAGAGTATATACGAGTACTTTATATTTCGTGACGTCATTAGCACCAAAAAATGCGTAGACTATTTTTAGCGCACGTATAGGATTATGCTCTCTGAAAAAGAAACTTTCCTCGTTCGAAATACCCTCAGTCCCCTTCCTCTCCAACGTTTTGTCTTCATTCGAAACTGCGTAGGCGAATTTTAGAAAGCTCCCAGGGTTCGTCTTGCCTCTATTCTGAAGGCTCCCTTTTGATTTTAGACGAAGGAATGATTCTACTTGTTGTTTGGCAAAAAGTTGTATATAAGTTTGTGTGAAATTTTAATGAAACAAATCCGCTCGAGTGGAGAAAAGTTTCGTTACTTGTTGTTTTTATTGGACGGACCGATTTTCATAGAATTTTGATGAATATACGTATAAGTGGTTGGTGTTCGGTATGTGAGTAGATTTTCGTGAAATTTTTTCAGCTGTACCTAGTTGTGGTCGTCTGGGTGGCTGTGGTTTCCTGGTTTGTTATTGAGTTTTTGAAGATGGGGGTAATTGGATTTTTTTCAAATGAGGGTAATTGGATTTTATTCAAGGTTCTGGGAAGATTTTTGCTGAGCTGATTCTTGGGAGAGTTGATTGAAATTAAGTAGGTATAGGGTATTTGAATTTCGATTTATTTTGTGGTGACGAATAGTATCGAACGATCTGGAAGATTTTGTCAGCTATTTTCCACTTTGGTTTAGAATCATTCGCGAAAGATTTGATTTATATTTTGTCAATGACTCACAAACAATTTGAATAATTTTATAAATCAAACTGAAAAGAATCAGTCGTTCGTGCACGATTTTTCGTAATTCCTAATTCGAATCGTTCGAGGAACTGCTCGATTTATTACTTTTAAGTCGGTCACGAACGACTTGAATCATTTTTTGAGTCAAACAATGACAAACGAATCAGTCGTTCGCGAACGATTTTTTTCATTTGATGAAACGTTCGCGAATGACTTGAAATATTTCACAAATAAAACGACTACAATTGGATCATTTGTTCGGGAAGGAACTTTGAATCATTTTTTGAATCAAACGAAGACAAATAAATCAGTTGTTCGCGAACGATTTTTTTCATTTTATGAAACGTTCGCGAACGACTCGGAATATTTTCATGAACAAAACGAACGCGATTGAATCAATCGTTCGCGAACGATTTTCCACATTTTAAATCGTTCGCGAACTACTCGATTCATAAGAACGGCTGAGATCAGTTTTCAAAATTAAACAAGCACAGATGAGTTACCCATTCAAAAACGATTTTAATCATTCTGCTTACAAAACGTACACGATTGAATTTTTTCAATTTTTTTCAAATCGCTAGCGAATGATTTTATTCTCTGATAGACTTATTGAACGAATTTGTCATTCCATTTTTTCTTCGTTGGTTGTCTATTTTTTTTTTTTGAATTTTTCCGAAAAAAATCATTCACGAATGTCCGAATTTTTCCCCTCAAAGCTAAGTTCAATTTTTTTCATTTGTTGCTCCAACACCTTGAAAATCAATCGTGGTTCAATTCTGACAATCGAACGAATTTTCACATCTGTTTGGCCAGAAAGAGACGAAAACGAAGTCCATAAAAAAGGGAGGAAATACGCAGGTTATACGATGAGATGACACAATTCACTGCACGATTTTCGCTCGAACATCTTTCTCTCGCCGTTTTCCATCATTTTTTTTCTTTTTTTTTTTTTTGGAATTTTTTCGTCGATAAAGCGGCAACGAGATCGTCCAGATTTGTACAGATAAGAATAAATGTGTCATTTTTACTTCGAAGGCTCGAAACTCATTTTTCAATGGACGAAAATTCCTCAGCCGACTTGATGAATGTGAAAAGGAAAAAGCAAATACGCGGGCCGAATGAACGTCGGGATAAATAGACCAAGAAGAAAAAAGAGAAAAGAGAGAGAAAAAAAGTAAACGAATATATGACGAATGATGTTCAAACATCCACTACTACAATATGACCATACTGCTGCCTATACGCATATAACGAGTTTGCGGTATTTTCATTTTTGGGAAGAAGATTTCCTTCGTTCTTTTTTTTCTTTCACAAAAGAAACACCATCCGGTAGCATGTGGAGGTATCGGGCTGCGCTTTTCGACAGATTATGGTATCTTTCTAGTCTATGTACGACTATACATGCGTGCGTGGGTGATAACTATGATGAGAGATGCTCATGTTACTCGTCTATATGTAGGTTATCGGTGGGTTTAGGGATGCTGGATGGGTATGTGGTTTCATTTTCTTTTTTCGACACCCAACGCTGGCTTGTGAATTCGTCTCAATCGTGCTGCGGATACTGGATATTCTCCCACGCGGGTTTTCGGCAGTTTTTTATTTTATTTTTATGGAAAAACGTAAGCTTACTGCAAGCTGAAATTTTCCGAGCCCAATATGTACGAGTAATTATCTTACACGAGTTGGTTTGATGGTTTAATTCGGTCTATAGAACACTGAGATACCGCCTAGAAGACGATGAAAGGACATGTCGTGTATGTCATCCGGCAAGCTTACGTCTTCGTGGAGTTAATCTATTCGAAGATGAGGGGGTTTTGACGTTCACATTCGCGTAGAAACGTTAGACGCTGTCGTCGGTTAGCACGTTTCCGAAAGTTTTATGTAAGCCTTTAAGTATTATGTACGGATGATCGAAAGGTGGAGTAAGTCTGTTTAAGATGTACCTACTAGGTACTGTTACATCACGTTGTGCTTGCTCATTTAATGTGTGGCTTAATACGTAGGTGGTAGGTACCTAGGTACATGTGCGTATTTTAGCATTTTCGTTTAAGCATAGTAAGTGGTGTACTAAGTGGATGGGATGGCACGTATGAGTTTGAAGAAAATGGACTGGGTTGCGACCAAACACTGACGCAACGCGACGCGACGCGAGTTCGAATCTCAAGGGCTTAGAATAAATCCACGTTAAAAGCTGTCACATTACCAAGTCGACTGAAATTGCGAAGAATACAGCTGTTTTGTTCTGTTCTGTTTTTGTTGTTTTTTTAGCGTATGCTTTTGCGCTGATTTCCATACCCAGAGAGTATGTGACTATATTCTCAACATATGACGAAAAAATACAAATGTCACGGTACTCGGCCAACCTACGTTAAGCGATGTGCTGAAACGCGTCGAAATTATATTGCCACAGCGATGAGGCTGGAAGATTAGCGAAATATCCTATGGTTCTATGAAGGTGCTTGTATTCGTGCTGATTCGTGTAAAAAGGGAATAAGTAAATATTTATAGAACATTTATTTTTAAAAGAACTAAATTCGCATCATCATCGGTATAATGGTTTTCATTAAAAGGCATCGATTCATTCAACTTTAGCGTTGAATTGAGTGGTATTTGATCAGTCGTTTTATACCTCCCGTATTAGCTATAGTGCTGTTGATATGAACTTGGGTTACAGAGAGACGTTGTTATCTATCATTTGTGAGTTTTAGGTATACTTGTACGTATCGTATAGGAAGTAGAATACTGTTTGACGCAACTTCGAGCCATAACTCGTCGTGTTTTCCGGCATCTTGAAATTGAATAACATTTCTACCGTGTTTATTAGTATTGCTACACAAACGTGAATAGTTTAACGACTCGACGACATACGTATGTCTTACGAGTATCTGCTCTCGAGTATTTTCCTCTCGATTTATAATTTCGCTATAGTTCTGCCTGTCTCGTTCAAAGGTGCGCTTCTCCACGACGACGCGGTTCACAGCGGAAACTGTTCGTCGAGATGTTTGTGCTGGTTTTTCTAACTTCGCTTTGCACCTTCGTAACGGAAAAATTGAAGGATGACATCGTGCTGGTGTACTTATGTCTTGTAAAAAGAGGTAGAGGAATCAAATTTTTTCCAACTTGGAGATTTTTGAGAAGTTGGTGGTTTTTCACTATTTTGAACAAGGAATATGGCAATTTTAGGAAAATTTGTTAATGTTGAAGAATTTCAAAATTTTGAAAATTTGACAGTTTGAAAAATTTTGCAATTTTAAACAATATGAAAATTTTAGGAAAATTGACGTTTTTGGAGAATTATTGCTAATGTTGAGGAATTTCAAAACTTCAAAAAAATTGATAGTTTTGACGCATTTGAAAATTTTGGAAAATTTGTCGATTCTGATAAATTTGACAGTTTCAAAAATTTTGCCATTTTGAACAATTTAGTGATTTTGGAAAATTTGGCAATTCTGAAAAATCTTGATGGTTTTGAGAAATTCGACAATTTTGAACAATTTAAATTCAACAATTCTGAAAGTTTGATTTTGAAAAATTTTACAATTTTGGACAATATAGCGATTTTAGGAAAATTGTTTTTTTTAAAGAATTTCAAAATTTTGAACAATTGAATAATTTTTGACAGTTTTAAAAAATAAAATTTAACAATTTTGAAAAGTTTGACGATTTTGAAAAATTTTATAATTTTGGGCAATATGGAAATTTTAAGAAAATTGACTTTTTGGAAAATTGTTAATGTTGAAGAATTTCAAAAAATTGAAAAAAATTTGATGTAGGTAGTTTTGATGAATTTGAAAATTTTGGCAGTTTTAAACTTGTCAATTCTGAAAATCTTGATGTAATTGCAATTTCCCAAAACCGTCGATTTTTTGAAAATTACTAAATTGGCCAATAAATTCGACCATTTAAGTTACTTCTAAAATTCCAACGAAAATTGGAAATTCTCGCGTTGTGCGCAAAATGAGATACCCAAGTATTGTAAAAATTGTCGAATGTGCTGAGAAAGTTATACGAGCGTTACTCGGTCGTACACTCTTTTTTTTTCTCGCTTATTTCAGAACAATTTGGTGAAAATATTCGTAAACCGAGCATTCTTTTTTTTTCATAATCATAATCTCAACGTAGAATACATATTTGTAAAATGGCGAAAAAATTTTCGAACCTAGTTTTCGAGAAAAAGGGTCGTTCTTTTCACGCCGAAAAAAATTAACAAAAAAACCTCTCGCTGAAGTGGTTACATTGTTAAATACGAGGTACATGAAGAACAGGAATACGGAATCCGGTGACTCGAATGGGGGCTGAAGACGGGGTATAATTTGAAATTCCGAGGGTTCGTTAAAATTCACAAGATTTTTCCAGTGTGTTACTCGTATGTTATGTTGTGTTTTTTTTTTGTGGAAGGAGAAGGGGAGAGGTGACGTTTATTAAGCATTTTTCTCCCTACCTATTTACTCGCATTCGTCGCTCGGCAGACTCGCCATGGCTCGTCGCGTTGGCGTCGACTGTTCGTTTTGTTGTCGACAATGAGGTATGAATCCATATTTATGTACCTAGACCTACACCTGTGTACTAGTACCTTCGTAATTTTACGTGGGTACGTAGGTATGATTCAGACGGAAGAAATTTTGATTAATTTTTCGCGGCTTTGTTGGCTTGGTTTATGTATCTTTTTTATTTTTTATTTTTTATTTTTCTGTTGACCCAACAACGAAAGGTACTTCATCAAATTAGTGCACGGATCGTATAAGCCTGTTTTCCCCTTCTTGCGTACTTACTTTGTCCTTTTTTCCCTCCCTTATGACTGGTCGATTCGAGAGTGTGTATAATTTTGGTTCAGTTAGGTACCGAGAAAAACTTTTTTCGCAGAAGAACGAGTTATTTTGGAGTTCCACCTCGAATGTTTCGAGCGTGTGATTTTTTTCATTTTTTTTTCTTTTCGCACGGGCGAATTCCGGGTTTCATTTTTTCTCTCTTCAAACATGAAAGCGGAAAATATACGTTCGCGTACTACCCTTTGTGCCGCACCCTATGCTTTACGAAGCCAAATAATTGCCGAGAAATGTTTGTAAACAAGTCGCAGATTTACGTGTGAATTTTTTTACCTGTTCTATTCTTTTATTTATTTTTTCTTCGTGTCGTAGAAAAGGTTGCCTCTTCTGTTTTCTTTTTTCTTCGTCGTACGCGCGGATTGAAATTTTTTATTTGTTTTACGTTCGTGTTGCGTCGAACGATTTGATTTCGCACGCGGATTTCATTTTACAAACAACGAGAAAAATGGATTTCGCAGCAACGTGATCGTGTGGTAAGTGCGCGAAAATAAGGGGGGTTTCGTCGCGTGGAACCGTGGCCATGCTGAGCTAAGTTTACCTGCGAATAATCAGCGTTTGGATTTTAACTGGCTTAAAAAATCGGATGACGTGGAAAACTGAGAAATGATCGAAGACTCGACGATAATCCCGTTTTGTTGAAAGCTCACTCTAACCTCGACCGTATACGCGCTGAAGCTGAGGGGGTGGGGGTGGCTTTTATATCTGCTTGTAATACGACTACATTATACGAGAATTTGAAATATAAAATTGAACTAGACGCGATACGCTTTTAAAACGCGAGCATTTCATTTTGCTAACGCTGCTAGGGCAAATTTCCCCAAGACCAGCGTAGGATGAGCGAGGGCGCTGATATGTATCAAACTCGTGTAGCATTTTATCTTGTTAGGAGACTGAGCTATTAAATTTTAGTACGTCGGTGGTACATATACTACAATATACGTCTACGCGTACAATGCAGGTACCGTATACCATATACCTACTTATACTAACGATATGTAAGTATATAGCAACCAACTACGTAGACGTACATATTATACGCGAAAGCGAAACGCACGCCGGCGAAAGTATAGCCATTAAAAGTACGTCTCAAGAAGGTACACGACGTATAGTATACTTACAGTACATGCAATAATATAGAAGCAAGAAGCCAAAATTCAGCTTAGATACCTATACCTATGCATGGTGATGATAATTATATTGGAATTACTTTCATCCCTCTCTCGTATTGTAAGCTTGAAATAACAGTTTCCTTTCTGTACCAACTTGGTTTGCAAAAAATCGTCGACTCGAATTGAATCGACATCATCATTAGATCCAACGCGATGACTGAAAATCCACGCACGATGCGTAATGTGTCCATTTCCGTAGAACTTGATGAAAACGAGGACGACTGGTGTATGTAGGTAGAAACGAACAGAAACCCCAACGTCGAAATGTTTACCCAGCACTTGGATCGGCGAAATAAACGAGTTGTGGTAAAAGTCGAGAGCATCTCTTGCAATTCGTAGAATTCCATTTTCGTTTCGTCTCGTGCTAACCAAACTTTCGGACGGTTATATTCTTTCAATTTTGGGTCGGTTTTCAATTTATTCGACGTGGTTTTTTAGGGCGTTATAATAATATTTGGTCGCGGAACTAGGATATGGTAGAAGTGATGCATGAGTGCTTGGCGTGGGCGTAATAAATAAAGCTATTCAATTAAATTTTACAAAAATACACGTTTCAGGGTAAGCACGCTAATGGAAATGAAAAGTAAGGTAAGTTGAAAGGATTTTTTTTGGCTGATGAAATTCATTTTCAAAATCTGTGTTCTTTTTAAAGATTTGAAATTTTATAGTGAAATTTTTTCTAAAATTGTTGTTTTCCTAGAAATTGTCACTTTTCTAAAAATTGCCATTCCGTAAGGTGGGGCTACTTTGAACAAAACGCTCCGGAAGCAGAAAATGCGCTCTAGCGTTGCAAATATGAACTTTTCGCGCTTTGGAAGATTGTCTATCGATAG
>FIZT01022700.1:0-15744 GCA_900065295.1 Paracoccus marginatus | reverse complement strand
AAATTTTGCAACAAGTCTTCTTTTTCTACGTCCGTCAAAGTTGTAAGTGATGTACGAGTATCGAAAAATTCCTTCAATTTTTCAATGGTCGGGTACTTTTGAACAAGTTCATCGATTGATTTCTGCGCCATCAAATGATAACTATTCGCAGACGACTGCATTTTGCAAAACTGATTTTTCAACTTGTTAGATAGATATTACGAATTGAAATGAAAATTCAAATTTAATGAAAACGAAAAGCGTAAGTAGGTGAAGGTGTAGTACGCACAAACTATCAAACGCGCGAACAATATTTTAAAAAACTGACAAGAGAAATTTCCCTACAAAGAAATCTCAGGTAGTTCCTACTTTGGACACCTATAGTACATTAAATAGATATGTACAAATTTTTATTCACTGTCAATTTCTACACACACGTTAATGGATTTTGAAGAAAAAAAAGAACTTGAAAAATTGAGTCATCAAAGTTAATTTCCATGTACCTAACTAAGTAGGTACTTGTTTTGTAATATTTTTCTGATTTGTTACTATAAAAATATTATGTCACCTCCTCCTCCTCCTTCATCTTTTAATGTTGAGATTTAATTGATTTTCTGAGTAGGTATAAATACAAGTAATTCTACTCGTGATTATTCATTTATGCTTTGTTCAGTGTACGAACTTCATCGAAAGTAGGTACCTACAAAATACCAGTCATTATATACTTAGTGCCGCGACGTTTTTTTTTTTTTTTTTTTTTTTTTTTTTAACGTTCTCTCTCTCTCTCTTATATTTCGCTGATCAGTAGTATCTATCTATCTACCTACCTGCCTACAACATGAATACTTCTGACAACAATCAACCAGGAACGCCGACCACTTCCACTTCGATTACAAGAAAACCATATGAAAACATACCGATAGTGTTCATTTTTTTCCGAATTATCAACACAGATATGTCCATGGAAGATTTATCATCAATTCTGCGCGTCTCTGTTCTAATGAAATGGACTTCTGCGACGATCGAGGAAATTGTAAGTACCTACCTATCTCTCTCTCTCTCTCACATACACAGATATACATTATGCATTTATTTGAAATTTTTTCTCTCTTATATTTTTCAAATTTTAATTTGGTTCAATTTTTTTTTTTCAAGAATCCCTCCTTACGTCGTATAGTTGTTGGTTTCCCGCACATGATTCGCGCAGACACAGTTGCAGGGTATATTGGAGAATGCCTGAAAATCCCAATATCAAATTTCGTGGAAATTACCAGAGATGAATTCGCCAGCCCAAAACTGCAAAATATTAGAAATAAACTTACATCTAAATTTTCAAATGTACGTTCTTAACTTTTTTCAAAAATTAATTTTATACAATAGATATTTTTTTATCGAACACTTTATTTTTTACAAACGAATTTTTCTCACTTCTATTACTTACCTATTTAGTGTATAAACAAAAACTGGATTCACGTATCAACTCAGTGCTCTATTTATTGCCATTGAGTTGATACGTGAATCCTTTGCTTGTTTATTATATCTACGTGGGCAAAAGAGAAGAAGAAGAAGAAATCGAGTAAGAAATAATGTAATCGCATAAAATTTTTCAAAAATTTATTCGCACTTTTTGGAATGTGGGTATCTAATCATATATTATTATTATTATTATAGGAATTTAAATGTAACATCTGCAACGAAAATTTTCCAAACAATAAAACTTTAAAAAATCATGAGAAGACTCGTCTACATTTATTGAAGGTAATCGAAAATTTCCATAAAAACAACGACACCAACGAAGACTATTTTGTATTGACTGGTCGTTCGGCGTTCAAAAATAGAGTTTCAACAATCATTTTCCTGAACAAGGAACCAACATTAACAATCGAACATTTCTTCAAAAAAGTCATCGATAGATTCACAACACATCTGGAAAATTGCTTGGAAACCATTCCTTCAGTTAAGGTAAATTGTAATTTATTCGTATACTATAAGAAAATAAGTGGAGAAGAACAACTTTTTAATCTGAATACTTCGAACGTTACATTCTACATCAATGACGAAATTTCACCAAAAATATTACACGAAATCTATCCTCAAATCGATAAACAAAATGATGAACTAAATAAAGGCGGTTCGGGATGGATTTTCAAATCAGTTTCGGAACTAGAAGTGCGAGTGAGTAAAAGTGATCCTATAAAAAGTGCAGGTACCTTTATTGAAACACCCCAAAAATTAAAATTTCAACATGCTCTAATTAATATCAAAAATCAAGATAATAAATGTTTTTACTACTGCATTTTGGCCAAGTTTAAAAAATCTAAACCACATCTGGTAGAGTCGTATAAGCACGCAGAAAAAATGATTAAAAAACGCTACAATTTGGAATTCAATTTCACTTGTCTAAATTACCCGACTACCTTGAATGATATCAAACGTTTCGAACGATGCAATCAAAACGTCTCCGTGAACATATTTATATACGAAAGGGGAAAAATTGCGCCCATTAAAGTTTGCACTGCCGAGAAAAAGTATCATTATGATTTACTAATGCTGAAAAATGACGAAACTTTTCACTATGTATACATAAAAAATTTCAGTCGCCTAATTTCGTCTCAACTTCATAGCTATCATAGTGGTGCGATTGAAATTTGTAAAACGTGTTTAACACATTTTTCCGGGAAAAATCGATTAGAAAAATTAATCAAACATAAACAATACTGCAACCAAAAAAGTAGTCCAGCTAGGTACGTGCTTCCTCCGCGAGGTACTAAATTAATGTTTGAAAATTATCGTCGCGAAACACCGATCACATACTGCGTATTCGCCGACTTTGAAACAATGCTTGTGCCTACTGGTAACGAGTGCGAAATCGAAGATCTGTTACCTTTACCCAAGTCGAAGTTACGTAAATATCAAAAGCACGAACCAATTGCGTTCTGTTTTTACTTGGTACATTTGGACGTATTTAAAATTAAAAAAAATGGACAAGTAAAATTACCAAAAAACCCCGTTTGTTATGTAGGCGAAAATGCGGCTACTGTATTTTTCGAAATGCTAAAGGAAACCGCCCTAATTGTGGAACAAAAATACAAAAAATATGAAAAAATCTCAAATTGCCCGTTAACCAGTGCCGATTGGCAAAGATTTAGAAATGATCCATATTGTTGTATCTGTAGGCGACTATTCAGTCCGGATGAAAAACGAGTTCGTCATCACTCGCACATAACCAATACATTTATCGGTCCCGCGCACAACGATTGTAATTTTAAAGCCCGAGTACCAAATTTTCTTCCAGTATTTTTTCATAATCTTTCGAAATACGATAGTCATCTAATTCTGCACGGCTATAAGAGAGGAGCTAGCGATATGAAAGTCATTCCAAACACCGAAGAAACGTACATTAGTTTTTCGAAAAAAGTAAACGACAATTTTTGGATTCGATTCGTCGACTCGTACCGGTTTCTTTCCTCTAGTTTACGCGCACTGGTCGAAAATTTACCATCTGCTCAACTACTACATACGCGAGCCTACTTCTCCGACCTTCAACAGTTTCAATTGATTACGCAAAAAGGTTTCTTCTGTTACGACTACCTGGACAGTGTTGAAAAATTACAACAACGTTACATGCCGACTCGGGACGATTTCTATAACGAATTATACGACGAAAAAATTAGCGACAATGATTACGCATTTGCCACAAACGTTTGGAATACTTTTCAGTGTAGGAATCTCGAAGATTATTTAGTAACCTATGTCATATCGGATACCTTACTCTTAACCGATGTATTTCTCTCATTCAGAAACCTTTGTTTAGAAAATTACGGAATAGATCCCTGCTACTACTACTCTCTGCCCGGCTATGCTTTCGATGCGATGTTGAAATTAACAAAAACTGAATTCGATTTGATCTCAGACTACGATCAATATTTGTTTATGGAAAATGGAATACGCGGCGGAATAACCAATACCGTTGTCAAGTATTCCGAAGCTAATAATATTCACGTACCCGAAACTTACGATCCCAACAAACCATTCAATTCGATTTTGTACATTGACGCGAATAATTTATACGGGTTTGCAATGCTGCAAAAATTACCTGTTCGAAATTTTTCATGGCTAAACGATGATGATGATGAAATCAAAAAATTTACAGTCGATTTCATTAGGCAATTAGACGACGACGCTGATACGGGATATTTTTTGGAAGTGGATTTAGATTATCCTCCCGAATTGCACGATTTTCACAACGCCTTCCCCTTTGCCCCAGAAAAAAAAACTCCTCCAAATTCTAAAATTCCAAAACTATTATGCACGCTAGAGAACAAACGAAATTACGTATGTCACTATCGAAATTTAAAATTATGCCTTAAACATGGACTAGTTTTGCGAAAAATTCACAGAATCTTGAAATTTACTCAAGAAAATTTTTTAACACCATACATCGATATCAATACGACATTACGTCAACGCGCTACCAACGATTTCGATAAAAGTTTATTCAAACTCATGGTCAACAGTTGTTTCGGCAAATTCATCGAAAACCAAAGAAATTACATGAATTTCAAGCTGGTATGCAACGAAAAAAGTTTGAAAACTTCCATCGCAAAACCGTCTTTCAAAAATTCCGTAATTTTCTCTGAAAATCTAGTAGGTGTACATTTTCACAAAAGTCAAATCCAACTGAACAAACCGATTTATGTAGGAATAACAATTTTAGAACTGTCGCGAAATTATATGTATTACTTCTATTACGAAAAATTACCGGAAATATTCAAAGGCTTACCTTTCCCGCAACTTTTGTACATGGATACGGATGCTTTCAACTTATCTGTGCAAACGAACGATATTTACCCATATATTAAAAATCATTTACAATATTTCGATACGAGCAATTATCCTTCCAATCATGTGTGCTACTCCAATGCTAACAATAAGGTGCCTGGCTACTTTAAAGATGAACTGCCATTCCCCAAACAATGCGAAAAATATATTTCCCTCTGCCCCAAAGTGTATAATATGAAATTGTTGAATGACTTTATTAAAAGAATCAAAAGCGTAAAAAAAGCTGTGAAAAAAGAAATCACATTCGAAGATTTCTATAATTGTCTATTTCAAAATATACCTGTAGATAGACAACAAAAATTAATAACTAGCCAAAAACACGAAGTATTCACTGTAAAACAAATGAAACGTGCTTTAGATAATTACTGCGATAAACGATACTTTTACGATAATATCAATAGCTTAGCGTACGGACATCGCGATTTTGAATTGTACAAACTCATCGCGAGTGATGAAGAAGATAGCGATACTTGAATTACCTACGATTTCTAATTAAACTGAATAAAAATCCTCAATCAGTATGCCATTTGATTTCGAAACACTGCTAGATAGGTTAAAATACTGTGTAACCATAATTGTTATTTGTAAGCAAATTGTTAAACCATATTTTGAAAATAAAAATTGTTTCACATTAATTCAGCAGTTTTTTATTTTTAATAAAAATAGTCATAATCGTCATCAATTTCTTCCCATTCGTAATCATCTAATATCAAACGAATCACATCTTTCATCATTCTTAATATAGCATAACCATCAAGAGTACGATCAATTTTTGGAAGCCTCTCCGCAATCTTCTCAGCTATTTCCGCAGTTATGTTCAACTTTTCTATATCTTCTTTGGTAATTTCGTACACCTCCAACGAGTATATTCTGGTATCGCCAAGAAATGCGAAATAACGTTCGCGCCATGGATACTCTGGTAAATTGAGTTTTTTCTGCAATTTTCGTTCTGTTATGAAACGTCGAATTTCAAACATCTTTGAAAAGTGTTCCACAAATACTCGCTCGTATTCGTTGAGCATGTCGCATCTCACGTAACAACATTCGGCGAAATCTTCACTCTCTTTGTCTATCCGACCAAACAATAATACCTTCTTTTTCAGAAATTTATCCGTGATAATTCGCTTCAACGATCCTAAGTAATCCAAAGTTTCGTCGACGTTGTTACTATCCACTGTTTGCCCAACAAATACAATAACGTTATCTTCATCGTTGGTGGCAGCGGCGGCGGTGGCCACGATGGGTTTATCACTCGAACCATCCATATCTGAACACTGTCACTGCACGAATGATTCCAATTTTCATTTTTCATGCATTACACTTGTATTTATAAGTACCTAATATAGGTAGATACCTACATAAAAAAAATGTGAGAGCCAACCACATTTCGAAAAAATATTTATAAACTGAGAAATTATTGCATTACATTGCATCATAGTTTCATCAAAGTAGGCAGCCGCATCGACAATTCCACCGCGAAAGTTGCAGCCACCAAAAATATATAGGCAAACGAACAAACGTACCCACCTACTGTAGTACACACGTACCTACGTACGTACTTGATAATACGCATGACCTCGATGCCAAAATCGTATTTAAAATATCATCTTGAATGCCTAGTAGGGGAAAAATACTCTTGAATGCTGAAATGGTATCTACTCCTTTCCATGCCTTTGTGTCGGTTTGTTCTTTTTTACATCCGTCATTCAAAGGCTATTAATTGGACCCGATAAAGTGACAGGATTTTGCAATACGTCACTAATCCGGTGTATTTTTATCGCTCACCGTTTCGTTGCTGACACAATATTGAACCAACAAAAGACTCAAAACGGTGTATACACTGTATACTGTATACCTAGACCTACTTAGCGATGAACGATAGTTGGAAAAATATGAGCTCTCTGCGATTCTTTAGACTTTGAAAAAAAGAACTTTATGGAGGAGACTCGAGAGGGTCAACAGCGAATTAAAAATCTTACTTTTAAAGGATTTTCTATGGAGAATGTTTCGAGAATTCGTCTCGTTAGACGTTTCGGCGGATTTTTCTTTTCCTTCGTTGACGCGAATATCAAACGTGTACCGTCTATTTTTAGGACCATCGGGAGGGGGGGGGCTATTTGATTATTTCAATTGAAAGTTTACCTGATATTCGTGTTGGCGGAAAATCGTTTGACGAAAACTTGAGTTAAAGCAGATGAAATTAATTCGAGCAGCTTTTACGGTACCGACGCTGAAAAGTTTAGCTGAGAATGAAGTAGGTTGGCGAAGAGGCTGAGCTCGGTGGAGCGGGGGATTTTATGTATAAGGTTGTGCTTGTGTGCTGGGGTTTTCTTTCAAGGCGCGCGCTTGAGAAAGAGAGTCGAGTTGAAATGCGGAGCTGCCGCGTCGAAATTTCAATAAAATATGCCGAAAGCGATGCTTAAAACCTATTATTTAATAAACCTTTGTACGAGTGTTTCTTCTATATGTATAAAGATACTCTCTCTTCTGCCGCATGCCGTTCGTTGTGCCTGCCGCAAGTCTTTATATTATATAGGGAAGTTTAAAGCCAGCGGGAATTTTTTTCAACGCCGAGTTTATACGTTAGGTGAGGTATAGAGTATAGACTAAAGCGAGAGGTACGATTTATATTGTAAAACTTGGGTGTAGAAGTTTGCTCTGCTTAAATGTCAAAAAGTTTACTTTATCCTCGGCAGTTGAGTCGACGGAGCCGAACACTTTTCGCATGGTTTAGCCGGCAGTTTCCTATGCTCGTATTTGGACGAAGTGAATTTTTTAAGATCTTCTCGTTTTTAATTGTCGAACGCCTTCACGAATTTCGGGAAGATGTTATACCTACTATACGTGCGTGAAAGAGATTTATTACGAGGGAATTTTTTTAATTCGTTTTCCTTTTTTTTCTTTTTTTTTTTTTACGCGTAACTTCGGATCCCGGAAAATATCGATTGTCAGACAACATGAGGGTGAGTGGGAGAGAAAAGTGAGGGGAGGGAGCGATAAAGTAAATAGAACGAGAGAAAAATTCGTCCTAATTTGATGTTGTTTGGTAAAACCATATACGCACGTGTAGGTACCGAACTTCGGCCCCTGGCCAACCAACAGACGATGGGATTAATTATGACGGTAAACAGAGGAGGAGGGTTTTTACTAAAATGTCCAGTAAGTGGGCCTTGTGACAGCTAAATCCACGGGTCTTTTCGAACGCACCAGCGTCAGCGTACTGCTGGTATGTATACGTACCTACGGTTGCCAAATGTGGACCTTAGAGAAGCTCATAATATAATCTGTCAGAATACTGATATATTGCATATGAACACGAAACCGTTTTATCGTACGTACACTGCCACTCGGTATATAAATGAAAATAACGGCTAAAAAGAAATGCTAATCGTTTTCACTGGTCTGTGGAACTGTAAGGCTATACGAACGAGGGAGGAAAAAAAAAGGGCGATTAAAAATATCAACTGTAAATTGTTGTATAATATAGAGAGGTGGTCGAAAATGTGGAAAATATGCAACCCTTATAATAATACTCGTACGTATATAGCATTGGACTGAATTTATTGATATTTTTATTATTATACCTCGTACGTTGTATGTAGGTGGCTATAGGTAAGTACTACTTACCGGGTGTCGTATCAACGAATACCAAGAGAATTCCAACTGCGTAATATTCGCCTGAACTGGCACGTCGAAGTTTATAGCGTACGTATTGACTACCCCATCTCGTACGTAGTATAGCTCGCTGTTCGTACCTGCCAAGAAAGAGAGAAGAAAATAATTGATTAATTATTATATTATGTACATAATCGTAGGCAAGTACCTACGACGTGTGTACGAGTTCATTAACAAAGAAATGAAAATAAAAAAATTTGCGACTATTGTTCCGTCTAATTTAGTCACTGAACGACCTTTGAATTTGACGCGAGACGCGAGCAGACGCGCGAGACTTGTTGAGGCGACAGACATGGCGGTGCAGTGCGGGTTGCGGTGTATTATAATAATGCTCCGTGTAAGCGGTGTTATTTTCATTAATTCGTGTAACGTCCCTCGTTTTTATGGAGATTTTTTACGGCACGTAGCTTTGTATCGGACCGACGTGCGACGAACGCGCGCTTGTTAGTGTTGGAAATACTTGAAATGCTCAATGCTGTCGAGGTTCTTGTACACATACAGATGGCTAATTATAGGCGTTTACGGTGTATCTTAGGCTAGGACGCGAGATAAACGGGCGTCATCACAGCGAGTGGAATAAATTTTTCAATTAGGTGATGCGAGAGATTGAAAATTATCAAGGTGTGGTGTGTTTGTAGTATTTCGTTTGGCGGCGATTTTTGTGGAGAAAAATTTGGCAATTTTTTCGAGTTGTTGATGTTGGGTAAATTTTTTAAAAAATTTCAGATGTTTTGGTTTGGAAAAAGGATTTTCTGAAGATTATATTCGAAGGGACGATTTCTAATATTCTCTGATCACGTTTGAAGTACATTTTTTTCTTATTCTGAATTTTGCGAATGAATTTTCAAAATGTGGAGAAAAATTCGCGGCAATTTTTTTGATTTTTTTACGCCGAAATTTTGGGTAATTTTCTCGATGGCTCTGAACGTTTTTGAATCTTTGTAGAAAATTTCCTTTTTTGTCGCGTAGTTTGAACAATTTCTAAACCAATTTTTGGAATATAGGAAAAAAAATTGCTGAAAAATTTGTTATGAAACTTCGCAAATTTTTTGACGAGTTTTGATAAATTTCTCGTGATCTCGAAAATATCTTCCCAATTTGGTGATGGATGCTTATTTGACTAAATCTTCAATTTCTTGTGATTTTTTGAAATACTCCTTGATGGCCTTAAAGTATGATGAAGTAGTTTTCTAGGATATTTAAAATTACGATAGAAAACGTTTCAAAAGATGAATTTTGCTGAAAAATTGAAACAAAAATCAAAACTTAAAAGCTTAAAATCATTAAGTAAATAAATTGACAATTTTTGAAAAGTTTTTTTTTGCGTTTTTATCAATTTTTAACCCTTTCAATTCCGAGAAGAAACTGACCGTTACTTTTTGAAAATTTTTATGCGACGAAAGTCTACATGCGGGAGTAAAAAAATGCTAAATTTCTGTTTCGAAAATCAAAACCTCATGCAGGAAATAGGTACCAAGTTACCTATATTTGTGTTTCCTGTGCGAATTAGGTCGATACTATTGGATAAAGGTGATGGTAGTGTTGATTAGCAAAAATTAATTGGATTCTCATAAAAAATTCCACACCCCCTCACCCCTTGCATGACAGAGCCTCATTTCAAAAATGAGAAATTCTGAATTCCGAAAAGTCATTCCAATAATTTTCGAATACTATTCACCAAATGTAGAAAATTTTTCAACTAAAAATTAAGTAAACAAAAATTACAGTGATTATAGAGTGATTTTTTGATTCAAGTGAAAAGTCGTACAGAAAGTTGGAGCTTCAAGGTCACTCAAGGTGCTCGCTGGAATCGCAATCAGTCGATAATATTTTCACTTTGTGGAACTGATTACAATCAGAGAATGTGCCACACACAAAAATTATAATTGTAGGCTCAAAAATGGCACAGGAATCTGACTGTGAATTTTCCCAAATTTTGACACTAAAAAATCGTAAAATTTTAAACACAGATTCCTGTACCCAGATTGAGGATAGGTAAGAAATTTCAACAGGTTTTTTCTTGCTTGATGTCAAGGTGGTAGACAGGCTGAAAATATTTCATTGGAGACAATTTTGGATTATTTTGGATTTTCTCTCAATGCTCCGAAATGTCAAATTTGGGAAAATTCACAGTCAGATTCCTGTGCCATTTTGGAGCCTACAATTATAATTTTTATGTGCAGCACATTCTCTGATTGTAATCAGTTCCACAATGTGGAAATATTATCGACTGATTGCGATTCCAGCGAGCACCTTGAGTGACTTTGAAGGTCCAACTTCCTGTACGACGTTTCACTTGAATCAAAAAATCCCTCTATAATCTCTGTAATTTTTGTTTACGTAATTTTTAGTTGAAAAATTTTCTATATTTGGTGAATAGTATTCGAAAATTATTTGAATGACTTTTCGGAATTCAGAATTTTTCTCATTTTTGAAATGAGGCTCTGTCATGCAAGGGGTGAGAGGTGTGGAATTTTTTATGAGAATCCAATTAATTTTTGCTAATAAACACTTCCATCACCTTTATCCAATAATATCGATCTAATTCGCACAGGAAACACAAATATAGGTAACTTGGTAGGTACCCAATGCCTGCTTGAGGTTTTGATTTTCGAAACAGAAATTTAGCATTTTTTTTTTTACTCCAGCATGTAGATTTCCGTCGCATAAAAATTTTCAAAAAGTAACCGTCAGTTTCCTCTCGGGATTGAAAGGTTTAAAGGATTTTGCTTTTTAAAAATTAACTGTTTTTTTTTTTTTTTTTGAGAAATGTTCAAGTTGTGAAATTCTCCAATTTTTATGAAATCTTCAACTTTTTATGGAAAGTTTCAATTTTCGAAAATAATATATGCGTTCTCTTCAGTGGGGAAAAAATTGTATTTTTGAAAATTTTCTTATTTTTCAATTTTTAGTGATGCTAATTTTGATTTGTAAGAAATTTTTAAAGAAATTTTTGATTTCGTAAAAATATTTCATTTGTGAAAAATCCAAAAATGTTGCCTATTTTTGAGGAAACTCAATTCTACGATTATTGAAAATTTCAATTTTGGAAGATGTATTTTGATTTTTGCAAAATTTATAATGTTTTTTCAAAAATCTTCATTTCAAAAAAAGGTGTAAAAGTTCTTCAATTTGAGAAAAAATTATTTAAAAAAAAAAAAACTGATCTTTTTAAATAAAAAAAAATCTCGTTTTTGGAAATAATTATTCAATCATAATTATATGTTAGGTTACAATTTCAGCAACAGAAAATTAGAACCCCCATTCGATTCATTTCAGGTCAAGAGCCTAGTCTGCGGTTGTACACATTGTATATATACGCTACAGCCATTAAATAAATTTGAAATGGAAAAAAAAGAAGAAGAAAACTAAATAAACAAACAAAACCCGCGCGTTTAAAATCTCGTTTTTTATTACACCGTTTTGACCGAGCATCGCGATTGTGTACGTACAACGTGTTATGTTATTGCTGCGCTGTCCGTGTGAAGTGGAAATTAAAATCGAACGATGAGCGTTTTTTTCCTATTTCTTTCTTTTTCCGTTGCATTATTTATTCAACGAAAAGAAACATTAATAGCGAACTATAAAAGTTGGCGTGTAGCTTTTGAAACAAACCACACAGATCGTGGTTATTACGGTCGGAAAAGCGTTAAACACGAACTCGACGGATAAATAGATAAACACGTAGATGCAGGAATAAACATTTCGCCAGCTAAATCGTTCGAAACGTGCGCGTACAGGCGCCGGAGCTGGGTATTCGTCGTTCATTCGCGACTGTGTGTACGTAATACAAAAAATATTGGCGGGAGTTTGACGAGAAATATTATATTTTCCAACAGAGTAAAACGAGCCGCGAGGTGATTGCGGACGACGTGAAGTAAATATCCGTTGTGGAAATTAAATAAAGCTATCGAAAGAATCTCACTAAATTAAAACGACACGACGAGTTAATTTGACTATGTTTGCTGAAAAAAAAAAGAGGAAAACGATTACGTTGACGTTGCTCACACAGAGGGGAAAACTAAAACAAGGAAAAGAGGTCATCAGCCCGGAAAATAATTAAAAATTACGCCTTGATTAAAAAATCTCAAATCTGGGGATTTTCACTTTTCACGCGCTTTCTATTTTTATTTCATTCGCAGCTTCGATGCGATGCGATGAGCGCCGCAGGCGAAAGCAGATTATAAGCGTCTCGGTGTCATAAGGCTCACAGGAGTGAGAATAAAAGCAAATAAAAACCCGTAAAGGAATAAAGACGAGCTTTTTAATGGCGACCAGGATGCAGCCGCAAAGACAATTTAAGACATCAAACAGGCCGCCTGCATCCCTTTGTCATTCGCAGATTATGAAATATACTCACTCGTATGGCAAAACTGTGTAAATTATTGCGAATTACAGCCGCACCACGCCATCGCCAGCCTAGTCACGTGTCGAGGCTCAACCGTAGGCGTGTAAATACACACAGCCGCAGTCGAGTAGAGTCGCCTAAGAGCTATGTAGCTACGTGTATAAGAACCAGCGTGCGTACAAAGTACGCAACATTTGCAACTCTAAAAAAAATATTACGTACATGACGCGATGCTTAATGATGGAAAGATATACGAAGCGACCGACGGTGGTGGCGACAATTGTCGCAGTCGCGCACAGGCATAGAAGACACGAAATTCTCGCATGAAAGCGCCCTGATCCCTATCGTCGCGCGTCGCTTCGTCGAGCTACAGATATTCTCTTTTGTAAGAGGGGAGGGCGACGCGATGGTGCAAATAATCGCACCTTTTTACAATATTATCACAGCTGTACAGGCGTCGACGCGTCTATAATTAATTAATAGAAAACCGACGAGCGAAGGTTGACGTGCCGCGAGCAGACGCAGACGCGCAGGGATGGAGTAAAAGGTGTTTTACGTTTCCAATTACGTTGTTTATTATTGATAACAATCCCCTATTTTTTTCGTACACCCCCTTCGCTGCCTCGGCCCCGGCCCCGACGACTACGTCGGTGTTTTAATGCGTGTATATTATAATAGGTATAGACTATAGACCTATACCATAGGAGAGCTGATGGCTGCATAGAGCGGGGGTTTATTTAGTAATGAAATAGATAAATGTCGTTCGGAATAATTAAATCATTAATCTATCGTATCCGCTGTGTATCAGACAATGATAAAAACCTAGTGGGTCGTGCATCGTTGCGGTTGTACCATGGAATTTGCATAGGATGGTGGTCCTTTTTTCAATAGAGGATTCCTGCGGTGTCCGGGTATCGTTTTTTTCTCTTCTTCCTCGCCATCGCGAGTAAATTAATCGAGCACGTTGTTAAACGACGGTCATTAGGTCAATATTAAGTTTATCGAGTGGGTGAATGGAGTGGATTATGAAAAGCTTGATATATTGATTTTTTTTCCGAATGATATTTCTCGCTTCGGACCGGAGAGACTGGAGCTTCGAATTGAATGGTTTAGAAGGTGAATGATCCCAAGATACCAAGCACCGGACAGGGGACAACTGTACCAGCGAGAGTCAATCTTCATTTAGCATGTCACTCACTGTTTATTTAGTAGAAGCTAAAAAAGAGGTACACGTACGACCAGAGAATCAGTCACCGTTATGTCGTCGACGACGCGAGCAGAAAAAGTACGTTTTCATACAAATATCACTTGGAGAAATGACGGTGGTCGCGTGACGGGTCTCCGCGATCTCGGGCTCTGTACCGATTCGGATTCAGATCCGCAGTTGTCACACAAATGTTGAAATTATTTCAGCTGGTGGTGACATCGAGTGGGGCAGACTATACAGAAAGAGAATCGAAGGTGGTAGTTTGGAGTAAATAATCACGGTTACGACTTACACATATGTAGATACGTAGACGTACGTATGCGTATACGTAAACGTGCATACTCACGTCATTATGTCTCATCTGCTTTTCATAAATACATTATAAGAAAGAGAGGAGATATCGGCATGTTTTATGCTGGGAAGTGGGAACTGGAGAGCGGTGATATTATACCGCGAACATATTGGAATACTTATCGAATCTGACGAGTGATCGGTGTTATCACGAGTGTAAAATTAACACATATGGAGTCTATACGGTATATTCCGGAGTTTGTGCGCTGTCGCAAAGGGGCGAAGTTCGAAAGAGAGAAAGAGATTTATTTGTAGAATTAACACCGAAAAACGGGCTAAGGTCTCGATTTATTTTTTAACGCGTGAGAATGAGAGTGCGATTTAATTGGGTGCGAGAATTGATGTTTCGAATTCTTGAGGTCTATAATATTATTTTGGTATTTTTTCAAAACGATCTCGAATTATAGTAAAATCAAAGATTTCTCAAAAATTACTTTTTTTTCAGTATGGCAGATTCTCAAAAAATTTGAATTTTGTAAAAATTGAAGAATTCTCTAAATTTATTTAGGTACCTATTTAATATATTCTTTTTCAATTTACAATTTTCCAAAAATTGAAAATTTTTACCAACCTGAATATTTTCCAAACCTAAAAGTTTCTCCATAGGTAATTGAATTTTTTTCCAAAATTAAAGATTTCACAAAAATTGTATAGTCTGGTTGGAAATGGAAGATTCAACTTCGAGTACATGGGGAATTTTTTTCCAGTTGATTACCTAATTAAGAAAAATATGGAAATAGGATGTACAAATTTGAAAAATTGAATATCTTGAAAAATGAAATATAAATTTTGCTGCTCACTGAATTCGTCGATGGATAAGCTTTTTTTGAATTTTTTAGGAATTTTAGTTTTGTTTTTCATTTTACAATTTTCATTCTAGAGTTGAATTTTTCTGAAATATAATTTAAAAAATTATTCGAAAATTAAAATTTTTTCCAAATTTGAAAATTCAGGTTGCTGTACATTTCCCCGAATCCAGGTACCTATTACCTACCCGAAAATCAAGACCCCCACCCCCTGGTTTTTGAGAAAATCCCCTTTAAGTGAAAAAAGGATAAAAAAATTTTTCTCAAGCCCGAGCTGATGGATTTTCATAATTTTTTAGTATGTTGTACACACATATTAGGGGCATTTTAGAAAAAAATCAACACCCTCCCCCCACCATATTTTCCCTTCCAAATTCCATTTTTCAACTTTATTTATTTTTTTTAGCTGTGGTAACACTGATTCACAAAAATTTAACTTGCATTTTTAGATGCACCATAGACCCATACACAACATATATTTTAAAAAAAAATCGTTGGAAAGGGTCATAGTCAAAATTTGAAAAAACGGGGAGGGG
>FIZT01022688.1:829-15672 GCA_900065295.1 Paracoccus marginatus | reverse complement strand
CATCGCCACCGCGTGTAGCGGCCGGGAAGCACCTCGCGCGCTCGGGCGGCGCGTCCTCAACTTTGAGTACGTTGAGGCACGTGTTAATATCAACTCAGAGGTCTCAAACTTTGGGGATCTTCTTTCTACTGGTAATGGCACGTTTTAATGCTGTTGCCGAATTTCTAATCGAAAATTCATTTTTTCATTGTCACCCTAACATACATTTTACAAGGTGTACTTTCCCTCGTGAAAGTTGAGATCGAATAAGTGAGGGGATGGTGTTTTTCCCCGAGTGTGGAAAGTGCATGAGGCGTGAAGGGTGACGAACTATACGAAAGACAGACAGTTCAGTTGGGTACGTTTAAAAAAAATTGTTTTCAACTCATCGGCCAATTTTTCGAGCATCAAAAGTACTTAGTGTTTATGCGAATTTTTTGGGGGTTTTAATCAGGGGGAGGGGTAAGGGGCAAATGAATATATGATTAGGCTGCTTTGTAAAGTTGGAAAGTATATAGAAATGATGGGGGAGGGGGCGAAAAGCCGGATGGCTAAATTCAATTAAATTTTAGAGTATGGGGAATGGTGTTTTTAAGCCCAGAGAGTTGTCGCGTTATGAATTTTTTCAATTTTGGCGGGAGTGAGAACGAAATTTCGTACGTGTAGAGAATCTTGGGTATGTAAGTATTCTCCTCGAATTTTTATTCATAATGTGAGGAAGTGAGTGACCCGCCGAAAATATATCGAATAAAAATCTTCACTTTGAAACGAATTTTCAAACTTCTGAAATTTTTTTTGAATTCTTAGGAAACCATCAGGGCTCAAAAATTATAATTTTTTATTCAATTCATTTTTCAGTCCTCAAGATGATGAGATGATAAATTCCGATCCGAATCCATAGACAGTAGTGCATCGTCCATAGCGTCGGGTCGAAAAATTGGAGGGAGGGCTAGAAGAGATTTCAAAAAATCAACCCAAACTGAGCAATTCGATTATTTTTAATTTTAGTGATTTTTTCCTCAATCGAAAAGTTTCCGACAGTTTCGAAATTACTGTCAAATTATTCGTGTGTCGTAATAAGGTCGATTAAAATCGATTACCTTTTGGGGTAGAGAAGTAGTCGAGCGCGATGCTCGTACGTACATGTACATAAGTATATTTTGGTACGTGTAAGACGCATAATATAAAATGATGATGCCTTGAATATGAGATGAGATGAGAGAATGTGTCTATAGTTGTACATATATACGCTTGTTATTACATTCTCGTATTTGTATTGTGTTATGTGCTATACTATCAATACTGGAATATTGTTCGTGGAAACAATTACACGCGTTTCTATTGTCCTTAATGGTGTTTTGAAATTAATACGAGTCGACTAGACGCGACTGCCGACATTTTTATATTTATTTTTCGCGCGTTTTGTTTTCATCCGGACTAAATCGATGATACGTAGTTTCGTCGATGACGTCGAATAGAGTCGTCGGTGGTGATTTTTGTACCGAATGTGCTCACTGCTCAGTGCTCATGTGTGCATGTGCTCTGCTGATGTTGGATTTTTTCTTGGAGGGAACGAGAAAAGGCGAAGAGATACGCAAATTAGAAATTAGAAATCTATTCATGACGTAGAAGGCAGCAATGAGAGTGTAAAGGTGGTTTTGGTGAGAAAAAAGAGATCACTTTGAGTATTTGGGGAACATCACAATTTCGAGACTCTGCTTATTGCATATAATTAGCTCGAGTGTGTTGTTTGTAGGGATCGAAAGAACAGCATGGTTGCCACGTGCGGAGTGTTTCGAGTAATTTTGTTTGGCGTTTTTTCTCTTGGGAAATGGACTGGTGGTCGAATTCACAATTTTTTCAATTTCCTTTCCCCGTTTCGTCAACTTACACCGAATTAGAGTCTTTATTTACGAATTTGAAGTACTGACTCTGAATTTTTTTTAAAAATGAGTTTTGAAAGAATTTTTTAAAAATCACATTTTTCTTTGAACTACAATTTTTTTAAAATTTGGATCATATTGAAAATCATCAATTTAAATTTTTTTTTTGAATTACAAGATGAATCATTTTTTGAAAAATTTCAAGATCAAAAATTTTGAAAAATTCCAAGATTGTTGGCTTTAAATTTTTTTTTTTGAAAATTACGAATAATTTTGAAATTAAGAATTAACAAGATTTCCTTTTTTTTTTTTTTTTTTTACAAATTTCTTGAATGTTATGAATTTTTTCAAAATTGCAAACTTTTTCGGAATCAAAAAATCTCAAAATTCAAGTATATGAACTTCTAATATTTTTTTTTCTATTTTTTTGAAATAATTGAAATTGAAAATTGAAAAATTGAAATTTTTTTTTTAAAACATGAAATTATATATTTTTTTTTAAAGTATGAGATCGAGAGATAAGAAAAAATTTCAGATTGCTAGATTTTCAAAAATTATTCTCTCAAGATTTCAAGATTTTCAATTTTTTGATGAGTGCACTTGGAAAGCATGAATTGAAAATTGAAAATTTTCTGAAGCAAAAAAATTAAACTTGAAAGATTTTTTTCATTCTGGATGTTGTAAATTTTGTTATGTTTTTTTTCTTGAAATCTTGAACTGAAAAAAAGTGACGAAAGATTCATTTTTCAACTAAATTTTTCAACTCGGATTAGACCACCTTCGAACGTATCCAAGAGCCATTGGAGCCTGTTGTCAGATTTGAAAAAAGGTCGACCACACGTGGGGGAGGGGAAGCTGATATGGAACCGTACGTACGACATGGTTTTCGTGGTTTTTCGCATATGTCGGCGCCAAATTGAATCTCAAAAGTGAAGTGACACCTTGTATGCGGGGATTATCTTCGAGTATAATTACGTTACGCGGTGTTCAAGACGGACGGCCGTACCTAGGGTATACGAGTAATATGTAATTCACTCTCGCACAAGACGCGGTGTGATTTTACGTAATAATGTTATAACTATGGTATACGTTTATGTTTAGGTATACCTACACCGCAGCAAGCAGACGCTGGCGCTGTAGTGAAGAATTTTTTATTAAAACCGTTTAGCGTATAGTCCGTATAACCGCCCTTGTACTCGCTGCTCCCTTTTGCCCTCTGGTCGCGTCGACCACGTACCTTTTAATTCGGCGAATTTGCAAATTTCAATCTGACATCGAACGTTTAAATACATTTCAAATCCGCGTGTCGTGTTAACTGACAACAAAATGATTCAGGTACGACGTCTGCGTGTACGTCTCGCCCTTTATGAACCATGGCCGGGTAAACCTCTCGTCTCAGTTCTAATTTGGATTGTTTACAGTCTGCGAAATATGCTGCAAGCGTTGCTCAACCTATACTATAATTAAGCTGTAGCGAATCGAATTAAAATCGTACCGCCGATATGTAGCCATATTCGTTTATGTATACTACGTACGATTATGGTCGTCGCGATGCGGTGTGTGCAAAAATTTAATTGATTGTTTAGGCCAAATGATAAGTGAATTTAGTAAAATGGAAACTAGTTTCAGGCTCGATATTGAGCCAAGCTGTAACTTTCTCATTTGCAGCACCGCGATTCTCTCTTTCTCTCTCTAAATTGATCCCAGATGCTCCCTCAATTATGTAAAACCTGCGGAACGCGTCTCGTCGTCCGCCGGATGTTATGCAGATTCGCGCAGCAGAGAACTCACCGCGCGGCCGCGTGTACGTACGAACTTGAGAATGTGTCAATGTCTGCGACTCTCTTTTAAGTCTTGCTGCCTCTCGTGCTTCTTCGCATCGTATATTTATACTCGTACGTATTCTGCTGGTCATTTACTTACTCATTGTTATACTCACACCTATACATACTCGTAGGTACTGGTTTTCTAATATTCTAGTCCGCGATTAGTCATACGAGTGTAAAAAAGAACCAATTCACAATGCCATAGACGATAACAATTAACCAGCCTTCGTGTAGGTGAAGATGCCGATACGATTTTTAAGTCGATGAACCGATTATCTCCCTCTAGCCCTCTCTAGCTGATGAGAGGTGGTTCATTTCATCCGCGACCAGTTTCGAGTATAATTAGAACGGACGAAAGGAGCTCCGAATTAATCGCCGGACCTTTTTGTGGCGTTCTTGGAAAGTCTCCTCAGTCGCGTTCCAACCTGAAGACGATATTATATTAAAATTCGACCATTCGATTATTGCTGTAGAGGAAGTTACAGGTATCAAGAATGCGGGTTACTTCAAGGTTGGCTGAATTAATTTACTGGTACCTTTCGGACCCCGCATAGCCTAGCCTAGCCCTGTAACTAGCACATAGGATTCGTTTCCTGTTCGTAAATCTTCGGTTCGGTGTGAATGTTGTTTTTTTTTTTTTTGGTATTTTTATGAAGTAAAAATGATGTTTGATATGAGACGTGATAATTTTGTCAAATAGGTAGATTAATTTTTCAATTTTTAAAAAAAATAGGTATTTAAAAATATTTCGAACTTTGGAAATGGATTTTTACGAGAAATGAGGAATTATTAAAATTCAAAAATACCAACTTCGTGTATAAAATTAATTTTTAAATTGAAAAAAAATTTCAACTTTGAAAATTCATTTTTAAGGGTACCTAATAGAGTTTGCTTAAATTTTTCCGAGACGAATACGAAGCTAAGGGTAACTCTACATAAGCAGCAACTTGCAACTGCAACGTGCAACCAGCTAAAAATTGCTGCAACTTCATTTTTTTTCAGTTTTGCTACACTACATAAAATGCAACTCTAAACGCAACGCAACCTTTAAAAAAATGTGAATGCTGGTACAAAAGACAAAAAAATTTCATATTTGTCAAGAAACAAGACAAAAACATTGATCAAAAAATCATTTTTTCTCAAATTTTTTCAAATAATTCAATTTTAAAGTGTTTGTGAATACTGAATTTGGATTTTCCGTAATGGAAAAACAATTAAAAAGAAGAATCGAAAAAATATTTATTTGGCATGCGGGAGCTGTGAACTGTGAAGTCGACACACGAAGTTGCTTCAAAATGTGCAACCAAATCAAAATAGTTTGATTTGGTTGCAAGTTGCAACTCAAGTTGCATGGTTGCAGGTTGCAGTTGCAAGTTGCCGCTTATGTAGATTCCACCAAAGACACCAAAATAAAATTTTAGATTCAAAAAACTTTTTGTACAATTTCACAATGTGAAATTTACTCCAGTTCAGACTCCAGTTAAAGTCGAAAAAAGCACACCAGTCCAAAAGTGGACCGTCATTTTTTTCAGTTCTTATAAATTGAACCGAAAAGATTGGTCCGAAATCGGACCGTTATTTTTTCGGTTAGGTTTCGGTTCAGTTCCGGTTCAGACTCTTACGAATTGTTTCGGTTCAGTTTCGGTCCTTGGTACATTATTGTTTATCGTTCCGGACCAGACATTATACGGACCAGAAATTTGTAGTTTTTAGTGGTTCAGGTTTCGGTCCATGTTCCAGTCTATTTCGGTCCAACAACACTGTTACCTACTGCTTTTTTCTTTAGGTACTGATTATTTTTTATGGGCAAACTCAAATTTTAATATGTACCAGGTATTTATAAAAATGTAGATATTACTTAATTTCCATAGAAATATTTTTGTAATTCTCCATTTAAAAAAAATGAATCTATATCGTTTAATCTACTTGGAAAGTATAGGTGCTAAAACACTCACGTGATTTCTTTAACCGCATTGGCTTCAGCGTAATTCGCAACTCCTTGCAGTACCAAAAATACCACCAAACAAACTTTTAAATGATGCATTTTTTCTAAATCCTGCGATATCAAAAGAGCTATGAGCACAATATACTTATTAAGATTAATGAAAAATATTCTCTCCCAATTTATAAAATAGGTAATATCATTATTTATTGAAGAGAATAGGTGGCACACATGATGATTCTATTTTGCAAATATTCCATTACCTCTTTCGGCAAAAAAGAATTTTATTGATTTACTTATGTCAGTAATTAATATTTATCTATATGGCGCTTTGTGTTTTTATAATAAAATAGCATCAAAGTTCACAAAGATAAATTTACGTGTAAAATGATTTACTGTGCATATTGTTATAGCGTCATCTACGTAGGTAGACTGCGTATATTACGTTAATAAAGAAGTAAGTACTCATTATCCTATCAATTATATTGTGCAGATTTCACCTAATCACAGTACAAAATATTTTTTGCAAACTCAAAATTTGGTAAGAAGATAGAAAGAACGTTGAACCTATTTAATCGCTATTTTAAAAAAATTCTCATCATCAAGTTTCTTTTTCCAAATAGTAGGCAAAATTGAAAATTAATAGTCAAGCTAATTTTAGTAATATTTACATTCAGTGGTTACTTACCAATTTTCACGATCACAGTCAATAAACTTTCTCGTAAAAAAAAAAAAACAAAAAACGATACGATATTGCTATTTTAGAAAACGATTTTCGTATTTCTCTTATTGGCGCGATATTTCGATAATAATTCGTGAGCTATTTTAACAGGCCAATGAAATGCATCGACTGAACTACTCCATTATGACCCGAGTATTGAGCAGTACCAACAACAGTTAACTACCGTACGTACAACTACTATAAAAATAAAAAGAACCACCACAGATTATGATATTTTTCACTGCATCTGAAACATCTAGCTGATAATGTAGTAAGCTGTTCCCTTGTTTTGTGGTGAAGGCATCTTTACTCACATAATTATGTAAATCAACGCAGAGATCAAGTAGGCACGTTTCATTGAGTTTTATAAGGTTTATTAATTTTTTCATCAAACTATATTGGGTTAAAAAATATAAAGAATTATGTACCTAATATGATTATTATTTGAAAACAAAAATAGAAACACTAAATTAGTGAGTGAAAATTTCATTCCATTTCAGCTCGAAATGTCCTGGTGATCAGTATTGTTTCATTAAAATTTAAACAGTAATTTGCTTCGAAGATTTTTTCGATTTCAGTACATTGAAAGCATTCACAATTGTAACAAATTTACTGTTGAATTGGCTACCAGTTTTATCATCCATCAATTTTTCTTCAGATGTTCCTGCATGAAAATTAAAATTAGCATTGAGCCAATGCAGGGCCGACTGGCCAATGTGACATACCTACTATCTACGTATCTACTTACATCTGTAGGTAGTTATCTAATCTATCTGCATAAAATATCCAACTCACCTGTATTTAAAGGATCACTGCTAACTGAGGTTTTATCCTGCGTTTGCGATTTTTCGTTTATGAAGTCTTCTCGAAAATGGCACGACTTCTCTTTGGCTCTCAACTCGGCCTCTTTTTGCTCATCGGTCATTAATTCAAATCGGACTCGTTCAACGGCTGTTCAAGTGGTTCATCATAGTTTAACTCGATTAATTTCTTTATTGTTGAATTAATAACAATTTTATAGTGTTTTTTAAAAGGGAAAAACTGTTATTTCAAGAGAGCTTTTTTTTACAGCTTCTACTTAAGTAGGTACCTAAATTTTTAATAACTAATTCTGAAGCAAAATTAACTAATTTTTACAATGAAATAAAAGTACGTATATTCAGATATGTTCAATACTTCGTAAAACACTTTTTCTGCCTAATTACAAATTTCTCTTGAGCTCGCATCCCTGCCATAAAAGACAAAGGGAGTCAAAGGTAATTTCTACCAGACCCGAAAATCATAAAAGTAAACTCGACTCACCCTTTGTTAAATCCATTTCATCCATTTCACCATCCGGAATCAAATTTAATTGTTTACGAAACTTTTTAGCGATTTGTTTTCTAACATAGTCAGCTTCTATTTCTTGCTTCGTACGAGGAATTCGGAAGCTTATGCAACAGCATAAAAATATCACTGCAAAAATTATATTGGTAAAAAATGTCCGAAAAGTTTGATCCTTTTTATAGTACCTATAAGTTTGTTCCACCTACCAATAATTAAAACAATACAACAAGCAATTGATAATATGTGCCATACGAGTAGATCTCCAAAAATTTTCGTTTCTAATACTTGATCAACTGGGCCAGTATCTTGTGTCGTCGAATTCGAAGCGTTTTCCATAATTTCAATTTATTAGGATTAGGAAGACGTTAGAGCATGCTGATTTATATTACAAACTCCTACGAGAAATAAAAACCAGTTTTATCGCGTAGAAGTTAATAAATTTGCATATGTTTGCGCCTGCAAACTTGAAAATTAGCGAAAAAGAAAATGAAATTTTTTGTGCTTTCGTAATTTAATTGTGTGTAGGTTATAGGTTTAGGTACGCCTTCGTTTAGATTTTTCATTCAATCTAATCGATTTGATCAATTCGCAATTCATTTAACGGTGCAGTTTTTTGTACGTATTTTAAAATTTTACCTGCTGATATTCTGTAATGCTTGCAGAAACACACTTTCGACTTGATGCTCAACTTGGAAAATAATAAAAATCGTTTCGCTTTTATTGTACACAATGGACCACACCCAAGAACTGTCACGCGATTTAGTATAAATTTTTTTGTTTTTCTCCTAATGAAAACTTGTAGCTTGTAGCTTCTTTAATAATCGAATTACAGAAGTAAATTTGATGACGGCAGATTTCTAGGTAATCTTGAATTGCATTGTAGAGTTGGTACTTTTAGAGAGTACCTACTGCCTAGCTGTAGCTACGTAATCAGATCTGAAATCAGATAGTAGAACGTATAGTGTAATCACCATGGATTCAAATTAATTCTTCAAGTAAATTTCGTTCATTTCATTTCGTTGCGTTTAGGATGAGTGTAGATATCTGTATAGCTTACAGATATGAAAGTGGATACTTTTAAATGAACGATATAATTTGCATGTCCGCATATACACAATTAGGTACAATATGTTCCTGTGTATGAATTAATCATCATACGCACGTGGTATGTAGGTAGATTAGACTTATAGGATGTCTTTGTAATTCACGTTGCTAGTTTTTTTTTTGTCCTTTGGTTAATTGAATACCTTATTTATTATTAAATTCGATATTGATTCTCACGATGTTGATAATGAGAAAACAAAACAGGCAATCGAATAGGCAACTATTTCGTCGTCGTCGGTTTCGATTGTTTATTATTTCGTTGTTTGTTGTGATTTCCTGGGTTATGCATTTTCGACTCTGTTTTTGTAATTTCGTGACTTGAGTAAACAATTTATGCCGAAATGTAAACAAAATGCCTGTACAAACTTTTGAGAAAAATTCAAAAAAACGTCGCAATACCACCGACAGATGTAATAGGCCTAAGCACTTTTTTTACTACCTAATAATACCAATAGCTTATCACTATGCAATGATGGTTTTTCAATTTTGATTGTAAAATTATTAACCGCATAGGTACTTATTGTCTAACAATAATTGAGGAATTAGATAAGTCATTTTGAGGTGCGTAAATGATGGATAAAAAGTTTTGAATGGAATGATCAAAAAAAAAATATTTACAAGTAAAATAGGGCCCGAGTGGAGCGAGGTCAAGGAGGGGTCCAGACCCCCTGGACCCCCCCTGGAATACGCCACTGAGTAGATATATTCAAGAAGTTTTATGTTCTACTTTTTGATCTTTGGATTTTGGTAGAAGAAGAATTTTTCTAAAAAAGTGAGAATTACACTTTGGTTTACCATGCTTCATTTCTTACCTACCTGATTTTTAAAATCTATTTTAGGAGTAGGTACAAGTGTTGTTTATTTGATTACGTTTATTACACGGTACGATGAAGTTGGTTTACTAAAGAACGTATTTTCCGTGAGCCCATAAATCATAAAAAATAGATACCTAATGTAGGTATTGAATTTGTAGTATTTTTTCTAACAGCGAAGATTTCTGAATCAACGTTTAGAATATCAAGTAAGTACTTCAGCGGCGTTGAATGTTGATCATTACCCTATGGTGTTAAAATGCTAGCATTGTTCATGTTATACATGTCGTATTTCAAGCAATTTTTGACTTTCACGCTTGAATACCTTCGTGAGTAATCTATCTACCAAATCAAGTAATCATAAATTCTGTGCGTAAAATTTTAATGGTTTAATGATTTGATTGTCGAAATGATATGGCGAGTAATTTCAAACATTGAGATTGAGGATCATTGTAGCATTGTAAAAAATTGATTGCTCGGTACATCATAAGAGTGCTAATACGACTGGGACTGGAGTGTTGATAACTTAATCGTTTTCGTTACTCGTGATCGATCAATTTCAGATTAATGTTACGTTAAAACTTCCATTTTCAGAAACTGCCATAGTGTACGCAATCGGTTTTGAATTTTATCTCGTCCTCGTCGCAAAAATACGAAGACTCGAAAACGTGTTTTTCGAAAATAAGAACGATGTTCCTCGTTTCGTGTTTTGAAAAGAGATTCAACAGCTGCGTGTTTTCTCCCTCTCTTTAAATTTTAATCGTACGATGCTACGTTAGTGTGTTGGTGTTTGTATTCATCGACGGTTGTTACGTTAACTTAACATTCGCTCCGTGATAACGTCGCACCGCGAATCATCATTCGAACGTTTTTCAACTTTATCATGTGTCTGTGGTTGTAACGTTTTCAAAAGATTAAGGTGTGTTTGCTTCCCGGTAAATGCATGTTGTTATGTAATATCCTGATTGATGAATTTTTGAATTTTTGTTAATTTACGTCAATTTTCTAATCGGAGTGTCGCGTTGACATGGGAATTTATAGTACGTTATGTGTGTTCTCTGAAGAAATTTACCATGCGTATCGTGTCGTCTCTGATTACTTTTGGAGTGAAAAGATCTGGCTGCCACCGAACTTCACATGGCAAATGCTCGATCCGAAATACGGATACAACTGCACAGATTACCGGCATTTATACATATATCCTATAGCCTTAGCATTCCTTATATTATTTATTCGAATTATATTGGAAAAGTAAGTAATCTATTTAATTACTGTCCGAGTGCCCGACAAATCACGTGGTATCAACTTGTGTACATATTTTTCGATATCGTACAATGTGTTATGCTGCCATGTTACAGGTTTTGTTTTGCACCTATTGGACTGAACCTAGGAATTAAAAATGCTAAAAAGAAGAAATTCCATAATAATGTTATACTCGAAAACGCCTACAAAGATACGTCGGTATGGGATCATAATGTTGTATTGGGTCTCTCCAAACGTATAGACTGGACCGTGCGTCAAGTACAGAGATGGCACCGGCAAAAAAAGTTGCAAGGAAAACCTAGCACTTTGGTGAAGTTCTGCGAAACTAGGTATAATATTCGTCGTTACATTATTTTAAATTAAGCGTAACATTTTGCCGGCTACTGCCCTGTGTTTATGATCGTTGGTTTTGTGCTACTCTAGATTTCATGAGTCATACGTACATGTGATTAATTTTAGCTTTTTGCGTCATTTATGGACATCGATGGTTTCATAATTCATATCTCGTACAAGTTACGATTATTTGAATAATTGATTAAATTTTCATTCAAATTATCGTGTTTCTAGACCGAAAAACACGCAAAATATTATTGAGATTTTTTTTGATTGTAGAGGGTGATTTGTTGATTTCTATTTTTTACGTCCTTAATCGAAGCCGGTGCACGTGTGTTTTTTTTTTGTACAAGATAATAATTTAATTACTTGCTATATTTCTAGAAGATGCATTTATAATCTTGTTAAAATCATACATCATTTTCTTGGAAGTTATTAATATCAAAAAACACGCTGCATGTCGCAATAATTTAAACATTTTTCAAGTAGACTTCTATGTATTGAAAATTTTGACTCCAAAGTCCAGTCTGCAGTCGCCCTTTCAATCTTGAATAATATTACTTCAAAATGAATAACAAATGTTACCATCTATCTATCTTGTAATAGTCGATCATGTTATTACGTGCCTATTGTTTACAAATTTCAAAGCTGAGTAGCCATGAAAGAAAAGAATAGCAAGACCGATGCAATCGGTGTTCACAATGCATAACATCTTTTGAAAATTAATATTATGTATGCCTTCGTTTTTAAAGTGTCATTTGAAAGAGAAACAATATCCTTGAAAATTGATAGGGCTTAAGTGGATTTCAATCAATTACATGTTTTTCCTTTTACAAAGAATTTTATTTTAATGTTTATCGAAAGTTTGACTTTTCATAGAGTGATGTCCGTTTGTGAAAACAATAAAAATTCATTTACGTATGTACCTAATATTGATAAGTTTATCGTAATATTATTGTACCTAAGAAGTAAGAAGTGAAAAAAAAATTCATTTACAGTTGGAGAAGCTTGTATTACACAAGTTCCTTTATCTACGGTCTGGTCGTGTTATGGGATAAACCATGGTTTTGGAATATCGATCATTGTTGGATTGGATTTCCTTATCAAGTGAGAAAATAATTTTATAAAATCGACATTATGATTAATCTGTATCTTTAATTGTGTTGATAAATGTGCGGTACTTCCACGTGTATTTTGATTATACGTAATCATTTCGGACAATAACGTTGGATATTTTCGATTTACAGGGCGTTACGCAGGATGTATGGTGGTACTACATGATCTCATTGGCTTTCTATTGGTCTCTAGCATTTTCACAATTTTTCGATGTGAAAAGAAAAGATTTCTGGCAAATGTTTATCCATCACATCGCCACTATCGTATTACTGTCTTTCTCGTGGATATGTAATTTACAGAGAGTTGGTACCTTGGTTTTGGTTATACACGATGCTGCCGATTGTATATTAGAGGTAAGTATGTAATGTACTCGAGTGTGAAGACCATTGAAGCAATTAGATCGTTATTAGCGAATTAATCGGTAAAATGAATTGAATTCGAAAACTAAGGACGATATTTGAAATTATTCATTCAAGTATGCAGTGAGCAGATCAACGATACTGATGGCTTTGGTTGCATAATCTGAAGTAATAACGGTTACTTATATGTACTTTTTTCTGCTAAACTTATTCAAATTAAAAACGACCTACAACGTTTTTACTTGTGAAAACTAACTCTTCGTAATGTACTTTCGCTTTAATTTTTGACGAGATACATTGACGCCCATACCATAAAATTTATATTCTAAAGATACGCGGGTTTTTAAAAATATTTCGAAATTTGAATACTACGTATCGTTTGCATTAATTAAGCGCCTAAAAAATTGGATTATATCGAACCGCATGATGTTAACTGTAGTCCCAGTCAAGGTCACTCATCGATTTTAATCCAAGGTCGAAACCTATCATTCCAGTAATTTGGCGATCGTCCATAATATTTTTAATCAGTTATTGTCATTTCCTGTTAATTGCGCCATATTTTATACATCATAATATCCACAATACGGTCCACAATACATATTTTCCAAAGTTCGTAAATCGGCGGTGTAATTTTAATGATTGCTTAATTATCATTTTTTTTGTCGATGCAGCTACATTTGTAAAAAGCGACAACAACTTGATTTTTTTTCCAAATTACTTTTTTATCTTACATCAAATTATTTCATCGGTAGAAGCAATACGTATGTAGTTGAGGAAGGAAATGCCCAATTTATGAAACATTGAAAATAATTTCACATGTAATACCGATTCTTTTCAAGTCTCTACTCATTCGAACTATGCGATTCTCATGCTCGATTTTTATCTTTTGATTAGACGTTTTATCGGTGATAACCTAGTTGTAAACACCTGTATTTTATTTTTTTCAGGGAACAAAAGCTGCCAAATATGCAAAATACGATAACATTTGTACGGTGCTATTCGCCATATTTCTGGCCGTTTGGATCGGAACTAGGATAATTATATTTCCATTGTGGATTCTACGAAGGTTGTTGGTGCCCTATTTTTTTATGTAGGTACTTGTCGAAGAACTTGAAAACTGATTGTAAAATTTTTCAATTCTAGTACGACCCTGGAGGCTCCTTATGTGGCTGGAATGATGTTCCCAGCGTATTACATCTTCAACGGATTGCTTATATTGTTATTGATATTGCACATTTTTTGGACGAAGTTAATTTTACAGCTGGCTTATAGAACATGGACTAAGGGCCAGGTGAGAATCTAAAATGTTCTGAGAATGGAAGTATTAATGTCGTACTATGTTGATAAATTTCGAGATATTAACGTTGTATCGATTTTAGCTGGAAGGAGATATTCGAAGTTCGTCGAGTAGCGGAGAAAGTGACGATTCTACGAAAACTTCGTTGTGCAATAATCACGCTTCGGAGAATAAAAAAAGCAATGAAGTGGATCTTGTGGAGTCTATCGATTGAAAACTGTTCATATCTATGTTACGAATAAATTCCTGAAGTACAGTCGCAGTTCCTCGGATTTCAACATCGTTTTAATTTTTGTCATTATGAAAAATATATACTTAGTACATTCGATTCGATGGCTCATTGGTGATTTTAAAAATACTTAAATAATGTAAAGTGTATAAATATGTTCATTTGTTTGTGTAAATATGATTGTTTTATTGATTTTGCCAAAATTTCAAAGCCCTAAAAATGTCTACCTATCGTTGTCGAAAATCAACACTATCATAATTTTGATATCAAGCGAAGTTATACGCTTCGTTGTTTTTATTATTGTTGTATATTATATACCTATTTGTTATAGACCTATGAGAGAATTCGATTGAAAAATGTCTCATTTCAATTTTGTAAAAATGGTTACGTTTGTAATTAAGATACGTATTATTCTTTTGAAAATCCAAGGAAGGAACCAAGGTCAAAATTATTGTACTCTAGTCGTTGTACCAAATCGTTATCTATTTTTCGGAATTAATGGCTGAGTAACGTTTAAGCGATTCTAACGATGTTGACCAACTTTGTTTAATATTTGCATTTCGCAGTTGTGGGAAATGATTTATTTAAAAAGCTATCTAATTGCGTGTATTTTAAAAGTTTTTTTTTTTTTTTTTTTTTTTTTTTAAAAAAAA
>FIZT01022607.1:0-26702 GCA_900065295.1 Paracoccus marginatus | reverse complement strand
TTTAATATTCACCACCTCATGAAAAATCAGTCACCGCGTACACAGGGAACGATTTCCAGCAAAAAGCAAAATTACCGGTATTTACCGTAATGTTTACGGACTACCAGGTAGTCCGGACGGTGGTCCGATAAGGTTGCCTTTATGTAGGCGCCTTCGTGAAAATCTGACGGACTTTAAACAGCCAAACACAAAAACATAACGCAACATGCAACACGACGGTTTACGTCATTAAAGAATTTCACTCGCGCATGCGCACTTGACTGTTTTTCGCAAAGGATTTTGATTTTGAACTTTGGATTGGACTTCATTTTCTTTTTTTTAATAAAATAATAACATTAACAACTAAAATAAGTAAATCAATATCTTTGATATTTTTAATTTATAATTTTATGCGAATAATATCGCACCCTCGGTGCAATAACACCACATCTCAAAAAATTAACTTCTTCAATTATGGTTTAAATTGAAAATTGACCGCAGATAAGCAGGTTTCAGAAAAAAAATAAGAGGGTCAAATTTTTTTGAAATGTGGTGTTATTGCACCGAGGGTGCGATATTTCAGATTTGAAACTCAAAAATCAAACCTGGAAAAATTAATTTAATATTTTTTGTTTATTTCAAGTTTCAACGAAGTAATTAATTCATAATTCATTCTTTCAGTGTAGTTTCAGTAGGTATTTTGTGCAGCTTATTATCAATGGCCTATGGCTAATCGATCATCCTTCCATGTTACATTACAAGGCACCAAAGACGATTTAATTTTTTCATAAATAATTAAAATGGAAAATTGGATGAAGTAATAAACCAATAAACTGATGAAAACATGCTGGAAAGTAATCAACTTACGAAGCCGATGTTAATCAAGCACTCAGCAGGGTGATTAAAAAACAATGTTAATAAAATGCTAATAAGACAGTACAGGACATCTGTTTATAATGCTCGAGGAGGTATCTCGTTCGTATTTTCAAATTTCGCATGTCGTTGGTAAATATCGGAAACAACGTTTGCGTTTACAAATCACTTGACTTACTTGGTCGCATACTAATTTTCAAAATGATAATTCGAGCTTCAAAAAAAAGCCAAGATGGTTTTTAAATACCTTACGTAAAACAAAACGCGGCACCAATATAGGTATTACGGTCGTTGTACAGTAGTAAAGGAAGTAAGTAAGGTCAATATAGAGCAACCTATGCTTAACATGATAAATCCAATTAGCTATTTAGCTGTAGTTTAGGTATGGTCTGTTATAAAGTGTAATATTATTTTAATAATTGGTTCGACTTTTGCGACGGCGTTCAGGTGCACATAACGCTGCCTGCAGCATGTTTCAAATTGCTGACATTTATCTTTGAAAGAACGCCTACCAATCTGGCTTCTTTTCGTCTTCGTTTTCGGCTATAAAATACTAATTAACTTTTGGAAGAGACTGAAAATTTATACTGGAATTCTTTCGGTTACCTATTAGAATAAACTTAATTTAATTATTCTTTCTCTATTCATCGCCCTCTTTTGCGACGAATATTAATGTTTCAGTTTATGCTGCGTAAATACGCTTACAGGTACCACAATATCTACACCTAAGGGTTGGGTTATTTTTCACTGACACGTAAAGATATATCTTTGTTACATGGAAATGGCACGAAACAGACCGGGTAGGTAATATCAATGCGGTTTCTCGAAATCCCAACATCCTATAAATTTTTCCAAAGATTCAATTTGCAGCGCTAGACAACAATATACATGAGAAGCACTACCAAGCACCCATACATCGATACAAAATTCCGGTTATTAATTTAGGCATTCTAACATCTCGAACGCGAGATATCCAATAAATACCTTACCAATACCTATTTGTTTAAATTTACAAAACATACTTACATAAACTTTTCAAGGCGCAGGAGTGGTTGTCATATAATTTTCCAAATCTTTTGATCGCAGAGGTTTGGTATTTTTGGTCAGTAGTTCAAATAAAGCTTTTCATTAGCGATAAGGAAGCATTAAATTAAACCGTATTAGCATTTGATCAGCATATCCAAGAGAGAATGAAACGTATCCATATAGTAGCGATAAAATAAAACCTGAAAGCACAATGGGACATGGCAACTTTGTAAATCTAATATTAAAGAAAGGTTAGGCGCATAATCCAATAAACACTTATAAGCATGTAAATGTAACTCTTTTTTTTATAATCAGCGTACGTGTTATTTACTATTTTATGTGACATAACACAATGGGGGATATCTAAAACTTAAAAGTGGTTAAATGGACGAGCGCCATACATTATTAGCTTCATTTGCCTCGTAAACCAGTTAAAATTGATGAGTCGACGAGCCGGACGAACCCAGCATCCCGCAATCGCGCAGTTGTAATAACGCTGTTTACCACTTCTCTCACGCTGCGAATCAATTTACTTTGGTATTACGGCTAAAATGCGAGAACACAGCGGAATGGTTGGTAGGCTACTGAATGGACCTACTCAATCGTTTCTGTCGTAGTTGATACTTTCTAGAAGGGCGTTTCAGGGGTTTTCCAAGGCGAAAATCGTTACGGAAATTGAACAGAATAAAATTTGATCTACCCTCGTCGGTAATCGATCTGAAAAAATCAATTCAAACCGGCGCAATTATTAGAGATTGAACTTCGAAGTACTCAACCTAACAGCCATAAGAGCAACCTGAAGATGTAGCGCAGGTGTAGATTATTAGCAAATGAACGTTATAATTTATAACACGTGGAACAGGGTGCAACACAACATACTGATTAAAAGTTTAATTTTTTTAAACATTTATTGACGATATTTTTGTAAATTTTATTTTAATTTTAATGAAGTTTATTTAGTCGACTGTTACGATTTTCAAGAAATTAAGATACGCAGCTCATTCGGTCTCCGCATGATTAAATTATAAACTGATCGAAATGAATGGAATGGGTAAATATTTTTCCACCAATGTGGTGTTTCAGTTTACAACGAACATCCATTCTGGTTGAATATTAAATTGGAAACGATCAAAGTATTTCTTCCCAACATCCCAACTACTTTGCTTTTCCCAAAGACTATATAGTCAAATCTAATAGATGAATCGCATCTGCTACATCTTTAAACATCAATAATCAGTACATTATGCATATATATAAATCGAAATTGAACCACCGAGTACTTCAGAAACGAGTGATCACTCATGACGGATCATATGTCGACGACGATGCCACCGATGAATAGATTCCTGATCCCCTTTGGATGCTCAAGTATATCTATACTCCTAAGTACCTACTTTCATTGGTGAAGCATTCATCACGGTTCAAAGGTGAGAATCTAATTGTTTTAGAAACGCTGGAACCCGCCGGTGTAACTAATCTATTGCAACTGATTAAATGGTAAAATTTCAGTTCATGGTAGGATATAAATTTATAGGTTAAAAATAAATGAAAATTAAGAACGAAAAACAAATACAGCGCGATACTCACTTACTTACCTATGTACATATGTATATGTATGGAGTAATTCGCCTCAAGATGAATTTATTTCATTCCATGGCAAATAAATCAACTCGAAGTTGAGAACTATTGTAGACTTATATAAGATTACCAGTCGTTTCTACCGATAATTTTAATCAGTGGGTGTTAGTCGGTTCGTTTATAGTTTTCCGACAAACATATCACTAAGTATTGTTACTGATACACCACACGGATAAACTCGGGTGATGATTTAATCACGAAACAGGAAACACGAATTACTAATCATTTGATGCAATTGAACTTTTGAATGCAATGGTGAATAATAAATTATGATCAATTCAGATTGGCAATGGTTCGAAAATTATTGTATAAAATTAAAATTCCAATTCTAATTCAGTGTTGCTTTTGATTAAGAATAAAAAAAAGTGCTCGAGTATGCATCGCGTGTTGTTAATCAATTAGTACGAGAAACCAACAGCGAGAAATGAATTTTTAACAAGATCAAGTTATTCATTCTTTTGATATAGATAAATGATGTGAATATGTATGCATTCTGCTTGATCTTATTCATTTTGTATGAAAACCATGTTAAATTTCTGACGTGGAATTAATCAAATTAGCCATTAGGTACTTTTACTCAAAGCTTCCAGTTAGGTATACTTATTTTACTGAAATTTTGGAAATAGAACCTCTCAACTCTAGGTACAGGTACACAAACTCGATTAAAAATCTATAGTACCTACAGAATACCATTCATCTTACACGATCGACGACGACGTATCAAAAGAAACCCATTGCAAACGACCGATCGATGATTTGTAAACCAGTTAGCCACGTTTATTTTGAAGCTATTTATCAAGCTCGCCTTATGAAAACTCGCTACAACACCAACAGCCGAGGGGTTGGGGTAAGTAACTAACTATATAAGCGAGCGAGAAAATATTAAACGGTTATGGTTAATTGACAGAGTTTAATCTGGTTATTTTAATTAACTGGCGAGCAAGCAACTCATTTAGAGTATAGGTATGGTTGATAGATAGCGAACATGAGTTGTGACGCCACGCCTAGCTTGTTATTAAAGTTTTTCATCATCCAGTAGCTTAATTAGATTTTTACCGGACTCATTAGGAGACACAAATCGCTGCTACGAGTATTACTTATTCGCTGCCGGGCCTACCCAATCAGCCAGTCTTTGACTCTTTTTGTCTACTGATCGTTTATTAAAATGCCAGTCATTTTCTCAATGATGAATAAATCAGGAAGCCGAAAGATGATTTTAAAATTTTTTTCTACATTGTAACCTCTTGTAATCCTTAAACGGAATTCCGAACCGTCAAACTTATTGCCGCGGTGCCACGTCGGTGAAAAATTAAAACATTTTTAATTTTCTCCGCGTACCTAATATCTATAGTAGCCCATCTCATCTCATATACTTACTTGGTACTTATATTATACCGCTTTACTAATACAGAAGAATGGTACATGCAGCGTACGGTGTTTTGTTTCTAACGTGCAAATACGTCGTTCCTAATTAAAACTTGTTTTTATACTTTATTAGTTGGTGAAAAATTGACTCGTTAAGTGGTTGAGATTTTTCAGTACCTCCGGCTTCATTTTTCATTCTTCGACGGTGAACATTTCTTCCAACTTTAAATCGGGATTCGCGAAGCAAAAAAGAATGAAAATTCCAAAGCAGGTGTTACTACGTATGGAGAACAAGTTTATCAATTTTCGAGTAGGTTTAACCACCAGACCGAGGAAAGTAATCAAATGGTCAAGTTCAGCTGAAAAGTAAAAATAGAAAGGTGTAAAATAGCGATTTTTAGCTCTACGTTATCATTTTTTCTTATCAACGAAGGTCGCTAATATTGTTATACAAGTTAGGAAACGAACCTTCCCCAATTCGAACCGCAACATTTTTTTGATTTTGAAGAAATTTTCAATATTTTTGAAGTTGACCCATTTGTTTTCACTTTTGATTATTTCTTATCGTAAACGATTCGACTTGACAAATCAGATATTTCAACAAATTTTTGTTGGGTGAAATTTTTAAAAATTCCATCTCAATAGATGTACCTACTTGATGCAAAAAATATTTTAAAAACTTGAAATCGGTTCATGAAGAATAAATCAACTTTTGAAAAAATGAAAATCGCCAATTGCATTGAAAATTCCAAGGGTAGTTTCAGCAGTAACACATCCAGGTACACGAGCTGACAGTCACAAAAAGCCACAGACATCTGCAGATGAAACCTGAAATCACTTCGAATAATAAAAAGCCTAATTGATTCTCAAAATCTATTCTTAATTTTTAAATATCACAATATAAAATATATAACATACTCGTTAAAAAAATTTCTCGACGATGTGTTAATCAAACATACTAACCGTAGATTAAAAATACAGCGATAACGTTTTACAAGAAGAAGACGAAAAAAAAAGAAATAATTGAGGAACCTTAATTAGTCAATAATAAAAACTGCTTTTCATTCCGAATTTCCAGCATTTACACAAATAAACTGAGAAAATATATACGATTCATCCCATCCTCTATTATGAAAAATGTAAACACCCATATAATGGACCAGTTATTATATGCGATATAGGCAATGCACAAAAACACAAGTTTGCATCCTAATCAAAAATTTCAAACTGACGAGTAAAAAAAAAACTCCAGGCTTTGGTTAAAAAATTCGTAAAAAGTAAAATTGTGCAAAATATTAATAATTTTTTTTTATAAAAATCAGCCTCGTTTTTACCGATATGGCTCGATTACCGAAAAAAAAAAATGTCACAAAAAATCTATAGCTTTGAAAAAATAAAAAAAAATACGTCCGTACGTTTGAGCATTGATGAAAAAATCGATAGTGAAAAAATATCACAAAATGAAAAAATTGAAACGCCCGGTTAATCTGCTAGTACAAAATGTCAACAGGCTAGCTGTCATTTTTGCAAAAAACTAATATTGTTCGTCATTTGCAGCGTTATTTACACTTGAAAAATTCTATCAAGGACGAAAAGTCGAAAAGTTACATTGAAAAATAATTGAAAGCTTTTACAGCTCCGTTTAAAGTTAAAAGAAGAAGAAGAAAAAGGCAATCAATTTACAAAAATTAAAAAAAAAAAGAAAGAAAGGAACGAGATATTATTTTTACAGCTTAAAATCTACGATGACTACTTTTTAACATAAATTTTCATTTTTTTTTTCCAATGAAAAACATCTGATTCTCAAAATGTGGAATAAGATGCACCTAAACGTAATCGAATCGATTCATTTGGAAGGTAAGGAAAGACTACCTATACAATTTGAGTTGATTTATTATATTGTTTCGAGCACTCGTGGGTAATTTTTTTTTCATAAATATTTTTCATTATTTTGATGAATAATTTAACCATCCGATGACGTCGATTTCCGACTAATTTAACCAATATTTCATTTTCGTACTTTGATTTCTATAATATGAAGCTTCTAGCGAGATAATTTTGTTTTGTAAGGCTCCTTCATCATTTTTTTACCCCACGATGCCTGCAAAACATCGACTAGATTAAATTTTGTCTTTTCCGCTTTAGTATTTAATTATTAGGAAGCTGCTCATCGAGGAAAAATGTACATAAAGGAAGACATATGTAAAGATGACTTGTTTTCAATTCTAAACTACAACTTTATCGAGTTTAAATGGCATCACGTTTTCGTTCAAAAATAAAGTGAATGAGAAAGACGATAATTATGAAACTAACGTTTTCAAAAAAATCTTCATTTTTGGAGGATAAAAATTTATAAATTTTGTGTTTCTTTTTCTACAAGCCTGAGCACGTTCAATAACTCCTATTTTTACCCATAATTCAATTTTTTTTTTTTTAATCCAAGAATTTACTTCACTACTACTCGCGCCAATATTGAGAAAAATTTTTCAAAAACACATCAAGCAAAAAAGTTTAAAAAATTTGGTCCCATTAAAAAATGGAAAACAAACGAACAAAATTTTTGAAGAAAAAAAAATATCAAAACGTTAAAATTATCATTTCTTCCCCTAGTCCTCATTAAAAAAAAAAATTATTTACAATTCGAACGAGAAATTTCGTATGATGATCTGAAAACCTTGTAAGTAAATTTTTAAAAAATCAGATGCCAAATTTCTACATCTAAAATGAAAATTAATTTTTTTAAAAATGGCGACTATAAGATCAGACCCATCGAACCATAGATTTTTCTCACAATCCGATTCACGACCCTATGAGGCCTAAACACGTAAAACTAATTCAAGAGAAAAATTCATACACGCGTTAAAAATACTGCATCATCGATCGGGTTACTAAACTATACAAACATAGGTAACCAAACTTTTCATTAGACGAAAAGGAAGAAGAATAGAAACAGGAAGAAAACGTAAAATTGTGAAAAATTAAATACATAGTACACGTTTGGTGGTCTCGTTACTTAGCACGTTACAACTGGCGTATACGTACAGAACGAAAATAGAAAAAGGGAAAAAAAAGAGAAACGAAAATTATCCAGCAACAAAGAAAATAGTACGTAATAATAATGACGAGGAATGTAAATCTATGAAAAAAAACCTGCATCAAGACAATATAGCAACGCTTTTTCTCGAAGCGACCATATGATTAACGTTGTCCAAACTGCTCCACTTCTTCATCTGGTGTTTTTTCAACGCATCTAGGGTGATCTTGTCTTCGTAATTTCGAGACATCGCTTCCAATTTTTGGGCTCGTTCTTTACTGAGCGGCTCGGCCGGAAATACTAGATCGTTGTCTTCGGCCAGTGAGCGTAAATCGAAGTAGTATTTGGCGTATACGCTAGACGGTACGTTTATGTTGAATTGCAACATTTCGAGAAACTGCCTTTCTAATTCGTTCCTGCGAACAAGCGAAATAAAAGTTTGATGCGAGTTCGTTTGATTCAGTCAATCGGGATCGAATTGCAAAAACTCACATGTCTTCGACAGTGATATCCTTAAGTATTTGACAGTAGTCTATATTCCAAACGGCTTGGTCGTCCCAGACTTTGGAAGCTAGAAGAATGGCACCTAAGACGATTCGTTTCCAGTTACCCGGAGTGATATCTACATCGGCGTAGGTTAACAACCTGGCAAATTAAATCCAATACGTAAAACATCACAAAAACGTATTTCAAGATATTAGGTTGATAATCTTCGTACCTTTCCAAATATACCAAGGTAATTATAGCGCATTCTGCGGTCAATTGTGCGGCGTTGAATAGGGTTCTTACGAATTTATAAATTTGACGATGCTCTGGATTGTAATTGTCGTAATCATCGGATACTTCATCTTTCTGCGTACATAAATCAACACAAAAAGCAATTAATTTCAAGGCTGTTCTAAAAAAAAAAGCCTATAGGTATCAAGTAGGCTAAAGGTACATCGATCATTGACCAGACGAACTCACCGTGAGGGGATGCAACTTTTCATCGAATATATCCATATAACGTTCCGATGTGCGATTTTTAATATGGTAGTAAATAGCGAAAGATACGCATTTCAAGGTATTCTTTAAATTCGGTTGAGAAACCGTACTATCGTCCAAATAAATAGTACTACACGAGCTACTTTTTTTCAATGACCTCACATCGGTAATCTGTAAAGAAGAAAAAGTTCACGTATAATCTTTTTTATCCGCTTAAAGTATACGCTCTTGCACGCAAGATTTTATTCAAACGAATTCACACTTACATTATTCAAACTTCTCTTCCTACTGAACCCATCTAAGACAAAAAAAAAAAACAAATCGACATTAATCATATTTCAAGACCAGAATGAGCCGACCTCAAATTCGTACACTTACTTTCGAGTTTGGATCTCTCTAAAAACATAGTTTTTGCTTTAGGATGCAGCGAAGGATCGGTATCCCAATCTTCAGGCTCTCGTTCGCTGATGTGTTGCAAATTACCAGCGAAATCATCTCGAGTGCTTTGTGTTTCGTTGAATTTAGCGACAGGTTTACGTCCTACGGCCGGACTGGCGTAAACGCAACAGCTATTTTTGTTGCCCATTGAAACGACCAATAATTCTATTAAATTTGCAATACACATGGAATCTTGATTCGGCAGTCGGACGAAGCAGTATGTAAACGCATCAATTCGAACTTTTCCGACGCTAACTGAGTAATGGAAACGATACCGACGATTGGCGATTTGCGTATTCTACGAATTTCAATCTACTTTGAGTTCATTTCTCTGCCGGGATTTGCAATAACACAAATTCATCGAAGTAATCGATATTACTCGTAGGTAGAGGTACGGATTCGTATGAAGATGATACGGGGTGATAACACGGATGCACGGTTCTTGAAAAACAAACAAAAAACACGTAAAAGGGGATCGTACAGCGTTCAACTGTACTCGAAAAGATACTTACATTAAGGACGAGTAATTTTTAAATAAAATAAATTAAAACGGACCATTTTTAATTACAGCGAAGGGAAATAAATCATAAATATTTGCACACCGAAAACCAACACCATGTCATTGGCTCTTTTCATCTATCAATTCTGGTTTTACCGGTAATTACACGGAACAGTGTTACCAATTCTTGAGGGAGGAAATTCAACCCCCTCTACTGGACTCTGAATGTAAACAAATCAATTTTCAAATTCAAACTTTCATCGGGCAAAGATTTTACAATTTTTTTGAATTAGATATTTTAAAAATAGGTACCTAATTAATGAAATTTTAAGGCAGATTTGTTTGAAAACTTCGATGGTTCAACAAATCAACGAGCAACGACGCTATCGATAACGATAACACGTTTGTTTTACATAAAATTCAACAAAAATCAATAAAATCCAACTGAACGGCATCCAACGGTATGACGCAAGTGCTCAATCTTATTCCATTTAATCAAGATTAATGATTAACTCGCCATCATATTAACAGCCAAAAAGATTTATTCAACAGTAGGCAAGAGTACAACCTACACAAGCCTAATTACACAACTCTCACAATCTACGATTTCATTATTTCTTCTACAAAACACTCTCGTTTGAATCTTCACTCAAGACCCCACTAACAACGTAATGGAAGCGAGGAAAAAAAACCACTCCACAAATAATATTCGTCTCATATACTTTTCGTTTAATAAATCTTATGATGTCGAATTTACAACGCCTTATAAACTACATCGTAATCGTACAGTAAATAACAAAACAACGAAATGAAAAAAGTAGTCCTCAAAATTCAAAAATAACGTAATAGGAAAATCTAATGTACGTATACAAGAATACAATACTATAGTTAAAATAAATTCACGGGTAATTCTGCGTGTCTGCTTGCGTTACAAAAAGTCTAACGATAAATTCGGGCATGATTAAAAAGAGCGAAAAAACCAAAATACACAATTAAAATTAATAATATTAAATAATTACACAGGTAGGCATACGAATAACGATAATTCTCGGGGAAACAAAATATTAAAAAAGAGGAAGAGTCATAGCATTTAGGTTGAATTCGTCGGTACATAACTATCTGAGTATTACGTAACATGCCTAAATTTTTGTTTCATAATCATAATTCGTAATAAATTAGACGATTTATTAAATATACAAAATGCATAAAGTTTAACAAGTGTGATTAAGTGATGTGCCATTATACGTAGCATACAATATTTCTTCAACAAGACGTCATCAAAGTCGTGAAAACTTCAACACACTTTTCGTTGAAAAATATATATGTCAGGAACTAACACCTTACTAATATGTTTATCGTAACACGTAAAAAAATGCTACGTCGATAAATACTTGGAAATGTACTCCTAAAACCAAAAACCGATAACGAGTTTGGTTCTTTCGTCTGAAAAATAATTTAAAAGGAAAAATTCGACTTCAAGACTTTCAAAGACTATTTTCGAATATCTGTGGATGGGTTTCATCACGTTGACACGAAAGAAACGACCCTAGGTATATTTATACGAATATACAAAATACGAAAAAAAGGGGAGTAGAAAGTAACCTGATAGATATTCGAAAGAAAATTGATCACAAGTTGTGATATTCTATAACTGAACACGTTACAAGGATACCTGCCGACCAAGTAAAATCTTTTTTTTTAGTTCAACAATAAAACATACTTAGTTTAATACAAAAAAAAAATAAATATATAAAATATAAGACCGTTTCGTTTAAATATTTAAAAAAAATGCACTACTGATAAGATTTGCTTCCAGGGGAGATGACTTATCGATAGTGTAGCAGGAGGCGAAATGGAGAAAAGATCACTTATGCTATCTCGAAGTTGGTTTACTACCTTTATTCAAACACGACGGTTTCAACGTTTTATCTTCTTTATTTTCGACCGCGACCGGTACCTTTTGGGTACCTTTCTTGGCTATTCGAAAACTGTAACGTTTTTCTTTATCACATTCCGACGAGGATGAAGAGGAAGGCGACTTATCTCTGGTGGAAATACTCTGCTCGACCTTCTCAGCAGTCATATCTTTACCGAAAATTATCGTCATTATTGATTTCCTTAAATTTTCGTCACTCATGGCCGATTGATCTAGATCTGAATCTGAAAACATACATCGTAAATTAGAATGGAAAAAAATTTCAATACTCGTCAATTTAGTCACGTTGTACGTACCAGGAGCGGAAGACGACGGCGATAATTCGCTTTGAAATATGTTTAAATTCATCCTCTGAGGGCTGTTCCATATTTTTTGATCGATCGTTTTAATACTTTTGCTATGATTGGGTTTGATTTTAGGCGCCGTTTGGCACTTATCATTTTCTTCATCTTCGGAAGACGTCACCGATGGCGCGCCGATATCGCCGTTCAGAACCTTAGGTTCTATTCTTATCGTCTTCGGACGCACCGGCGAAATTGGCGTATCTTTTTTAATTTTCTTTATCCTTTTTACAGTAATGTGGGTACTCTCGGCCCGAGCATTTTCGGGTGACGCTCGTTGTATCACCTTATTGTTATCTTCTTTGATTTCAGGTTTTATAGGTATATCTTCGATATTATTCAAATCAATTTTAGGAGACTCGATTTCAATTTGTTTACGTTTAATTGGATTCGGTTTGACTGCATTCAATGGCAATTTACGCTTATTAGCCGAACTCAGGGACGTATTCGAATGTGTTTCGCTGACAGGAGTGACCGCGTTTGAGTTGGGTTTTTCGGCGACGCTGGTCTTCTTTCTAGGTTTAATATCTTCAACGTTGGAGGCAGCTTTTTCGTAAAATAATGGCCTTCTTTTACAATCTCCCAAGCTGTCGAGACCGTGTTCGTCGCAAAATACGGCTATGAAAATCGATCTCAAGGTGGTCAGATCGGTTTCTCCCATATCCGAGTGATCAGCTGATAAATGAGGTATTAATCGATTAATATCGTCGGCGCGAAAATCACAATCGCGAAGAGCGCATTTATAGAACTTTCGACTATTATCTTGACTAACATCACAGTTGAATTCACTGATCGGGAATACTTTGCGACAACTGTTGCAATAAATCGTAACTTTATCCGGCTTATTACTCGAGTTCTCCGTTACGGGTGCGGTTTTCTCCGAAGTTTTATTCTTTTTATCGTATAAACTCTCGAGAATCTGGATGAGCTTGGAACCGGAACGTGTATTATGGCAGACTTTAGAAGGTTCGACAGCTTTAGGAGGTAGATCTTCGTTACAGCCGATTATACTGAGCACGGAATTTCTTCTGGAGTTATCGTCGCTCGACTGAGACGCTGCCGAGGAAGTAGTCGCGTGCGAGGTAGGCGTAACGCTGGCGCTGTTCGGAGCGCTGGGGGCATCTTTGCAATAATTCATACGAACTTGGATGCCGATTTTTTTCGAAGTCGAAGACGCCGTTAAAGGCATAGAGACTTTTTTGGACGATGACGCTTTCTTGACCGTCACCGGCTCCGGTTCTGCGGTATCTTCTGCGCCGCTGCCACTGTCCGACTTCGACGAATAGCTGCTGGTAGCGATGGGCGTTAACGAGACTACCGGTAGAAGAGATATGCTTTTAGATGGACTGGTTTCCGAGCTGGTGTCGCTGAGACGAGACGTATTACGCCGGCAGCTCTTCAGGTGATTCATGTAGATGGGTTTATTCACGAAATAACGATGGCAACTGTGACATTCTTTGCCCCACGATGGCTCTTTCGAGTGATGCTGCAAAGCAAATTAAATAGTTGATTATTTCGAACGATTAAACGAGCTGATATATCGAGTTTTCCAGATGAACTTCAACTTACCGGATCGTCTTGTTTGTCTTTATTTGCAGTGTCACTCGAATTTCTTTTTATCCTAACGAAATGTACTTGAATTCGTGATTTTAGCTTTTCTACCTGTTCTACGGATTTATGATGAACTGCAATCAGAGCGCAATGGAAGATTAGTCGATGTTTACAAAGCAACGAGAAGATTTGAAAATTATTTCAGCAATTTTTAAGTACCGGATTTCAAATGCCTCAGCGTAGATCTTTTCAACGTGAAGTTGGCCAGGCAAATCGGACACCGGAACCTTTTCTCAGCGATGAAAGGCTTTTCAGTCGTGGTTGTTGATGCTGAAAAATCAATACGACGAATTAAATCAAATGAAACTCAGAAAAAAATTTCACGGTATGAATTTTATCAAAAGCATCTCCGATTATAATTTTTTTTTTGAGAAACAAACGATTTGATATCCTCTACGACAAATAGTTCTCTCAGAATACAAATAAAAAAATAGACAAGATCATAAAAATACTACTAGTATCAACACACGATAAAACAACGAATTACTCCACCAGACTTTTCAACATCGCAATATAGGCCATATCACCGAATGAACAGTCATACGCGCGCATTCAACCTTGGGAAGTATCACACGGTTTGAAAAACATTGCATATTAATAAAGCGAGACGTCAAATTTTCGAACAAGCCGAACAGTCAGCTTACGTTTTTCCTGAATTTTCTCGACCGGAGATGGTTTTTGAGGTTTTTCGACCGGCGGTGGTTTAGGTTTTTCAACCTGGACGGTGCTGACCGGAGCTACGACAACTTCGTTATTTTCTTTCGGCTCGGTGGTATCCAAAGCTTCCACAGACTAAAACATAAACTCGTCAGAAAATTGTAATCAACAAATTTGCCAACTAAGTGGACTCGTTGTACCTTAAAGGGCATAGCTACGTCTTCACCGTTCGTAAATAATACTTGTTGAAAGGCACTAGGTGTATTTTCAATGGTTTGTAAATGTAGAATAGGTTCACTGGGTAGTAGCTCGGACATAGTTGTGATTCTTTTCAAGACAGTGGTAAGGTCTTTTCTACAAGTCACCCTAAATGGTTTGGCTGTGAATTCTCTAATATTATCTCTCTCCTTCAGCCTTTCTTCGGCGGTAATTTCTGATTCGTCGTCATTCTACGATCAGAAAAAGAAGAAAAAAAATTACGATACGAAAAAGATAATCGGATAAAAGCATTTATAAGCGACGCGAAAAACTCACCTCGTCTATACGCGCGTGAGCAACGCTATATAAATCACAACAATAGACACGTTTATGCGAAATAAAATTCGCTAAGCTTCGGAAAAGATTCTTGCATACTTTACATTCGTAAATCAAATCGCACTCGTAGTTTAGAAGTTGTTTCACCTGTAAACGAACACCACGTTACGTTAGGTCGTATTACAAGGCGGCCATCTTGATTAACTTACTTCTTCGGTAGCTGTACTAAGTAAGCTAACGACATCGGTTAAATTGGTACAACTTAAATCTATCGGTTTACGTAAAACAGTAACATCTTTTTTAGGCGCAGCATTATTAGCTGATTTCATTTTTTTAGCTTTTTCTGGATTTAGCTGAGCTCTCATGTTTTCTGTAACATAACGATACGCCCGTTATAACGTTGTTAAGGTGCGCCGCGCCGTGCGGGTCACATGATCAACGTACCAATAGCTCTTTGTCGATGTATCGTTCTAGGCGATATTCCATACACATTTTCCGCTTCTTTGAAATTAATTTCACCAGCGTTGATCCTTCTGATAGCCTCCTTCAAATCATTCTCCGTCCAGCTGTCTTTACTTTTAGGATCTTCCTCGTCTACTTGCGACATCGTGGCGTCGCGCAATAAAGGTACCTGAAACGTGACGCAGATAGTTGTAACATAGTTGTTTTCTTTAGCTCCGAATAATTATTGGGCTGCTATATTCTTACAACGCGAACAAACAGCATATAAGTTGATAAAAGACGACAGTTCACTTGTCATGTTAATATACGATTAGACAAGCAAATGAGTCGAATGAGTAATACGAAACTTGAAAATTACACTTCGGCGCTCAAGAGTGATGAAAGCTCTGCTCGAGAACTTATAAACTCGTGAATAAGCTAATAACATGACCAAAAGTAGCAACCTAACGATGAAAAAGATTCAGTTTCGAAGTAACACCTTCTCCTTCTTGTTAATACACAGTACTTCGTGGCGCCCAGACACCAGACGATCTATAGCCAGGCCATAGAAACGGATGAGATCATATACACTACGTTTTGATACAAACTACATGAATGAGAACATAATTAGAGAATTTTTTAAACATTAAGGAGAATATATTACCGTAAAGATGGACTTGGAAATTTGAATAACGGGATATTGCCGCACTACATCTTCAACTCTCAGGTATTACTAAACACATCGAACACTTAGCTTAAAGATTTTCACGTATATTAAAAACAATTCGAGCAGAAATATTAAAACTTCATAACACTCAATTGTCGAATCAAGTGTTACAGATATTCATAAGTCAAAAGTTCTACTCTTGATCCTCTCCGTCTCTGAAATTCGTGTATAATCAAAAATAGGAAAGTTTTCAAGTCACGGCACATGCGCAGTAGAATATTTTACGGGCAGTGTCGTTTTGTTCAAAACAAAAAACGCGCGTATCAAGTCTGGGAGCTTACCAGCTGATTCTTTGTTTATCCCAGTTTTCCCAAATTAACTAGGTACCATTCTAGTAATTGTTTTTTTTTTCAAGTTTGAAGATCAGAAAACAATTTAAATGTCTTCTTATTTTCTGTACAAGATCAATATTTTTTTAAATATTCACATCAAAAAAACAAAAAAACATTTTGTGCACGTGAAAGTGGAAAATATAATAAAAATTTTTTCAACTTTCAACAGTCAGTTTCAAGCAACAAAAAAAAGTAAAAATTCACGTTACTTTTTCAACCAATCAAAAAGGTATAAAATGGCGATAATGAATTTCATTGGTGGATTTGAAGAAAGCTTGAATCGTAATGAAATCGTATATCATTCGTGAAAGTTTGAGAGATATCGTTCATCTTATGGTTTTTTTTTCAAGCATTTAACCTCAAAATTCGCGACTGATTTTATAAAAATAGAACAACCCCTTTAACAGTACAAAACAGAAACGTCATAATTTCTAAAAAATAATTCACATCACAATTTAGTAGTCTTTCGTGCAATCATTTTTGTTCGAAATCATAAAATTATTATTCTAAGACGTAAAGCTATCTTTATGTTCCAATATTTATAAGTAATGTTATAATAGATTAGGTTATTCATAAATATCGTGTTATTATAACCCACTGAAGATGCCCAAAGGTAAGTACAACCACGAAGTTCTAAATTTTTGATAAATTGATAAGCTATCATTCCAGAACTTTAAACAACTCAAAACCCCAAATTTCCGCATATTTTCAAAAGTATTGCAGTTTATTGCCCAATGTACAGACATTGTATTACATGTAACAAAATTTTCCACCCTGTAATTTGAGGGCTTTCTTTTTTGTGAACAATAAAAATCGAAGCAAAGAAAGAAGCATGTTTTAATGGTATTGATTGGACTTAAGACTACCTAGACCTACGTTAACTTGATGAAAAAAACTGACAATCTTGCTGTATACTAAATGCGAAAACATATTCATAAATGTGTGTACCAATTTCTAGAACAGATTACTGACGCAACAATTCATTTCTTGTTACAGCCAAATTCACCAATCACAAAGGACGTAATCGTCGTTTCACGAATCCTGAAGAATTGGAAAGAGAACGTAAAAAAGAAGAAAAAGAGAAAACATGGCGGGTAGGATACTTGATACGAAAACTCGATATCGAATTCATTGGTCCAAACTACTAATACACGGATGATTTGTGTTTCAGGCAAAGAACCGTGATCTGCCTCCTAGTGAGAGCGAAGAAAGTGAAGAAGAAAACGAAGAAGAATCTGGCGACGACAGTGATTCTTCAGATTCAGAAGACGAATCAGTGGGTATAATTTCGTCCGGTTTATGGCAGTCAACGTTTCGGTATTTATGTGTTTCAATATTTTCGTTTAGGGTAAAGCCAAGGGTGTCGAAGGTTTGATATCTATCGAGAACCCCAACCGTATACAGAAAAAAGTCAAGAAAGTAACCGCTATTACGGAAAACGATAATCCTCAGTTATCTCGTCGTGAGCGAGAAGAATTGGAGAGACAACGCGCAGCTCAGCATTATCAGAAACTCCACGCCGAAGGTAAAACCGAGGAAGCACGTTCTGATTTAGCTCGATTAGCGATTATCAAACAACAAAGAGAAGAAGCTGCCAAGAAACGAGAGCAAGAGAAAAAAGGTAAAAAAAATGAGCCCTTCGACGAGATTATTCTCACCTCGGACACTTTAATAATGACGCCTATGTTTTCCATTCTAGATAAAGAAATTGCTAAACAATCGAAAACTGCTCAAGTTCACAAAGCCATTGGAAAGCAATAAACGATTTTTTTGTACTTTCCATTTTTACTATTGGCTGATTAAATTACCATTAATTTATATCCTTGATTGTTAAATTTCTTAATGAATTTTTTAGCAAAATTTATGGCCTTACGATGTAGATTGATTTCCACTTAATTTTGCCTTCGAGTTTATTTATTTATTCCTTTCTACCCTCGACATGCAATAGACAGAGTTTGATATTCTGATTTCCGTAATTTTTAATCTCCACTTTCTCCAGTCAATCCAAAAACCTCCATAAGTAGATGAGAATTTTCACTTTATCGCGTAATGTAGTAATATTATCAGATTTAAGGTGTTCTGTATCACGTTATTTTGAGTTTTGTCTAAATATTTTATATTCTTTTTACGATTTAAAATTAATTTCAATTTTTATTTTTCGTCATCTTTACAAACTATTTATACGCGCATTCAAATAAATCTCGAAAAACAACTTGAGAAATGGTTTTTTTTGTAGTCATGTATAGACAATAGGCATCCAACCCACCATTGTTTGGTGAAGTCTCAACGTTGAAATGAATAGACACGCTAGATTTTTAAATAACTGTCGTATTTAAAGCTGAAAAACAAAACGCAGCTGTACATATAACAATATCTAAACTACTGATTAGGTAAACATTGAAATTGATAAAAACTTTGTCAAATACATTAACGAAAGGTAACTACAAGAAAAAAAGTACTCTAAGTGTAAATCAATAAAAACATAATGAAAAACGCTCGCCGTTTGAAGCTGTTATAAAATAGCTTTCGAGCTCGAGGTAGATTGAATGGCTAATCGTAATCTTTTGGCGATATGACCCTGAGCATGTTTCTGCAAATGATCTCTACGGTAGAACGCTTTGCCACATTCCGAACACACTTGCCCTTTCTCGCCAGAATGCACGATATAGTGTCTGGCCAGATGCTCGTTTCTTTTGAAAGTTTTCGGACACGTATCGCAAGTATAAGGACGTTCGTCGCTGTGACTTAATTGATGCCTATCCAGATGCTCTTTACGTTTTAGTCCAGCTCCGCAGATTATACAGATGAATCTTCTTTCCACTTTGTGATTGGCTAGGTGTTGCTCGAGAGCGAATTTATCGGGGTATGCCATGTGGCACTCGGAACAGCAGAAGAATCTTGAGCCATCGGGAGCTGTTACTATTCGTACGTCCCCTAGGCCTTGTCTTTTTCTACCTTCGCTAGGAGGCGCGATCTAAAAAACATGACTAGGTTAAGAAAACAATCGTTATAATGACGAGGTTACTGAACTAGGCATTGCTTCAAATTAAATTCAATACAGAACAGAACATGAAGAAAAAACAGAAATTTTGCAATCAAAGCATAATTGTTGAAATTATAATTGAAAAAGTTACTCGATTTGAAATAATAATAATTCTTCTCTTGATTACATTCATTTCAAAAAATCTAATGCTGAACGATCAGTGAAAATACTTTCTAGGAAGCTGAAAAAATATATTCAATTTACACCTGCGCTACTGTGAGAAAAATTAAAACCGAAAAAATAATAACAAAAGCTTTAATAAAACTTAAAAAATAATAGCAAAAAAAAACAAATGGAAAAACGTACAAAATCAAAAATTGAAAAATAACATAAAAAATCAAAAAAAGCTAGTGGCATAATTTATAAAATCAGACGACTAACTTTAAGAAACTCTCTCAAACTGGTCAAATATTCGGCAACCTTATTGCCCGATTGCAAAGCAGCGAAACCTTCCCACTGACATAATCTTTCTTGCTCTTCCGGTGTCAGCGGATCAGTCATGGTACCCACATCGATCATAAACTTAGACTTATACAAACTGGCCGAAGTATTACTCGAAGTCGAAGACTTATCCGCAATCGACGAATAAATACTGGTGGAAAATTTCAAGTATTCGTTTTCCTGCTTCGATAAATTCTTATGCAGCAGTTTCGTATCGAGTAATTGATTATTGTACGATATATAATTATTTTTCTTCTCCGCCAGGCTAGCTCTGCCTGGCTCTTTGAAACCGTCGCCTGCGGTCGATTCAGCTTTGGCGTTGATGTAAATACTGTTGTGTCTCATCATCGAATCGAAGCTCTGTAACGTTGTATTCAAGTGGTATCTCGAAGTATCGTTCATAACTTGGGGTAGAATAGCATGACCCAATTTATCGACGATGTTGTGCGTTTGAAAGTGCAACCGAGAACTAAACGACTCGGCTTGAGGATTGAAATGATTCTCGTGTAAGCCTACCTGGCTTGTGATATCGGAATATTGTAGATGATTCATTTTGCCATTCAACTTGACTAGATTCTGGTAACTTGATAGTTGAATTCTTTCGATAAATATTAATGTTATTAACGAAGAATATCTATGCTAAGGTAGCTTTCCATTACTGCGAATAGGAACACGATCGAGGTTTTTAACAAATTACGTTAAAATTAACATATTTTCAACAATTAATTCGTATTTTTGCATTTTAAAACGCTGATATTATCAATATTCTTGTAACATTTTTTTTATAAAAAGTAAAAACCTATCAAACACTTCACTAATTTGACTGACTTAAATATGATGAACAGTGTTGCCGCTTGGCCGATAAAAAAAGTCACGTTTGAAAATGCTCGAGATTCTGAAATCACTTCTCGGTTTTCGAGTGAAATGAACATTTTGCTCGGTATTTAATAATTTGTTCGATTGAATAAAAAGTTTGAAAACAGAATTCAACTTTGAATTGGGCAGAATTTGGGCAAGATATCGATTTTTGTTTCGATGTCGATCGAACAATACCGGCATTTTTTAATTTTCACATTCGTCATCATTGTTTGATCCTTATCATTATTTACATTTTTTATCAATTTATTTAATTTCTTTTTTCAAATTTTTCAACTCAAAACTCAGAAGTAAATCGATTTTGCGGCGAAGTGTGAAGTATAACAGTACAAAAATTATTTAAAATTAAATTCCGACCAAAAAGTAATTCAATAATCAGGTGAAAGAAACAGTTTGGATTATTGAAAATCATTTCAAAACTCGAAACACTCTTCAACAAAAGGTAAGTGTACTGTTGTAAATTTAAAAATGTCAAGTATTTGGAGTAAAGAGATGATTTATAGATATGTTGTCCCTAATTGAAGTCTTGATTGAACTAGAAATCCTTCAGCAACAATTTTTTTTTCAACGCAATAATAAAAAAAATGTTCGTACATTGGTTTTTCTGACATTCTATGCAGTTACAACTCTCCTAACCATTTTTATCGAGTTTATTTTCATAATAATGCACTTAATAATACGCCGATTTACTTTATAAATTTTAGAAGCGAGAAGAAAACACATTAATCATGAAGAATCTACGATTAAATACCAATTTTATAGCGAGACACTTCGATTTGATTAATGGGCTTGTTCAATCAACAGAGTTTGTTTTGGATAAAGGATGAAATCGTCAACAGGTAACTTTTACGACAATTTTGTTACGAATTGGATATTTTTATGATACGAAAACTACGAAAATATGGAATGAGATCATGAGATCATTCAAGTACCTATATCTATACTTCTTCCGAGTTGGATTATAATAAACTCCAAATCCAAAAGTGTATTTGTTCAAGTTTATTTTTTTTTTAATTTCCTCAACATTTTTCAAGCTTAAAAACTTCATAAAACAGTACGGTAGATAATTGAAACCTGAAAAATGTGTATATTTTATTATTTTTCCCCTTACATTTTAGTATTTTTCTATCAATATAAAAAAAAAAAGAAAAAAAAATTAAAAATTAAAAAATTGATGCACTATCAGGAAAATTTCATTTTTCCCCCCCCCCCCCCCCAAGCTGGAATTTCATCAATTTTAGGAAATTTTTTTCCTGCATTTTTATTCCTATTTTCTATTATTAGAAAAAAAAAAAAAATGATACCTAAAAAACACCATAAAATCACTAATTTACGAAATCACCCTCATCGCATACCAAGGTCACCAAAACGAATACCCATACGCGTATAATATGCATCTCATGACACTAAAACAATTTCAAAACTTGACCGAGGCTGCATCGGTAAGCTAATTAAAAGAATTACATAATTTGTATTCACACAACAACGGTTAAAATACTCGTACTACTATCAGCGTCGTCATTACACGTTTAAACGTCCGCAGACAATAAAACAGCAATTAATTATACTATCAGCTTGACTCCAGCATGGTATCTGCTGATACCATTTCTCGGATAAAATTTTCCATCACTTTGGTCCAGAGTGGCTCGAGCTACTGGGTACTCGGATGATTAATCCGTGTCATTTCGCTCATTAGAACGAGGCAAGGAAGCGACGAGCGAGTTGTCGACGTCGCGAACGAGGAAAAATACGTATTATTTAAGGGCGAAAATCTGGCATCTGCGACGGTGGCAGTCTATCGCTGTGTGTATAAGTTGTTGCATATTGCGAAGTGGCATTAACATCCCAACGACCTGTAGCTGTTCACTCCCGTCATTGTACATACACTCTCGTTACATTAGAAATTATAAATCAATAACGCTGAAAAAGTAGGGAATGATCAAAAACGTAGCAAAGTAACATTGGTGCGTTTTTCGACCACCGCCCTTGTGGCATAGATTGTTGCAGTTCGTATAAATACATAAATTATACTTCGGCTCGGTGGTTCTTTAAACTATCTTCAGCGCAGTAACGCAATATACTTAAAAGAACTACTCTAACCTGTACACAAGTTGAGATAAAAGCTTTAGAAAGTTTCGAGCAGTGATTTAAAGTAGTACATTGTGTAAAAGTAATCAATTTTTTTTATTATTATATCGTCTCATCTGTTGAATGTTTACAAATATTTGAAAAAAAAAAACAATCCCCTAGGTAAGGTCATTTTTACTGATTTTTTTTTATATTGCTCGGATAAGAATATTTTTAGGATTTTTTTTTCACGCGATTTAAATCAAACTACGATTGAATTACTCGTAGATTTTTATTGTAAAGATTACGACGAGCTTTTAGAAACGATAAGCAAACGTACCTATACACCTTGCTTTTAGTTATGCTCGAAATTTCTCAACGATGACTCAAGTTTTTCAAACATTTCGTAATTTTTTTCCGTCCATTTGGCTGTTTTTGCGTAATTTTCTAGATGTTATTGGCGTAGCGTAGTTAGAGAATCGTTATTTGCATTTTAATTACTCGCTTAACTAAGTGTGGATTAATGGTCTAGTAAAAAAAATTTCCTCAAAATCAACCTACCGTTTTCAATTGTTATACCTACGTTGTCGTTCGCGAATTTAAAGCTATAAATATTATATTTATCTTAATGAGTCGATGTAATTGTGGTCGTAATTATTCTGGCTTGGGAGTTATTTTTTTCTATTTCCTTATGCGTTTTGTGGATCGAATGTGCCTGAATTAATCACTCGCTCGATTTTCTAATCGAATAATTGTACCTATCTCGTCTTTAAATAATGAATTTAAATTAATCGAAGAGAACGGTGCGGAGGTCAATCAATTGATAAGCTTTGTAATTTATAATAAAAGATCAATGGTTTTCATCAGGAACGGTTTTCAATAAAATTAAAAAAACGTGAACTCGTACAAATAGAGTCGTTTTCTTCATTTTGTGCAAAATGTTTTGAAAAATCAGAAACTAACTTTTGAGACAAAAGTTTGGCAAAATTTAGTTAGAAATTACTTAGGTATTTGAAAAAAAGTGAAAAATCTTCTGAATAAAAAAAATTAATTCCGCATGAAAAAACGTTTTTTTTAGCAAAAAATCGAGAAAAAAATTCAAGCAGTAGTCAATGTTGTCCAATAAAGTCGTGATCTCTTTTTTCAAATTGAGAAGAATTTCTGTGGAAATGAAAATTTTTTTGCATTTTATTGAGCATTTTACACTGCTCAAAATTTTTTAAATTTTCTATCCAGGAGAGGAGAAGTGTTATGTATTATGAGCAATGATCAATTTAGATTTGACTGAAAAAAAATCAATAAAGTAAATTACGTATTTACGAATTTATTAAAGTCTCTTCTAGAATTTTATCCTTATTATTCGTACATTTCGTAAAAATTTAGAAACTTGTATAATTCAAAATTTTCAAAGGTCGAATGAAAAAAAAGTTGAGGGCCTATGTAGTTCAGCAGGTTAAACTATTCCAATTTGGACCTTCACAGCGACCATTCTGCATGGAATTGACTTTTCTTGGCATAAAACCCAACTCTTGAAAATGTTAGAAAAAATACAAGAAAAAATTGAATCGAATCCACGATTAGTTTTTTCAATTGACAAATATTTTATGCTGATGAAAATTTAAATCAGGCATTCAGGCCTTACTTAATTTAATAAAATATTTAAATAGAAACGAAATTGTGAAAAATGAGCGAATTGGAGTACTGTAAATTTTAGATAGGAGGCCTATTAATAAGCGCTCATTCGATGATTTGACCACGCGATCTAATTCAAGAACAAATCAAGTGTCAAAAATTTTCCATCATTTATTTGCAAGGAAATCATTTATTTTCATTTTCCAGAAAATAATTTTTAAATAGCCTTAAATTTTTAATTTCAAAAAATCCTCGATTTCAAAAATTAATTTTTGAAAAATTTTGAATGTCAAAAAATTTGGAAAAAATTTCAAGTGGACCCTTGGGCTCCCCGAGGTGTTACACGCCAAATTAAACATTTTTTACAGGCTTGTAGGGCATTACGAGAAACTCCCACAGCCAAAATTTGAGCTCCTGAAGTGAGCTGAGGGAGGGGGGGGGGGAAGCTGCCGGGGGATGAATTTCAAAAAAACGCCCAATACTAAAAATAAAAATTTTACAAGTTTGTTGGGCGTCTTGAGAAAACCCCATAATCGAAATTTGAGCCCCTCAAGTCAACTTGGGGGGGGGGGGCGGAGATGGTTCAAAATTTGATAAATCACTCTCCCACGAGTTCACTTCAGGAGCTCAAATTTTGGCTGTGGGGTTTTCTCGTGATGCCCTACAAGCCTGTTGAAAAAATTTTTCATTTGGTGTGTGACACCTCGAGTGCCTAGCTCTCTTGTCAGCTACTGAAAAAAAATCAGCGGCCAAAAAATTTCTATTTGCCTAATACCAAGGTATTTGTAAGAAAATTATTATTTTCCAAAACAATTTTTTCTCCATTTTTGGAGAATTTTGAATTTTAAAAATTTTAAATCGGTAGAAATTTTTCGAAGGAACCGTTAGCTTAGCTTCTAATGTGTACTTGAAAAAAAAGAAATTATCATGGTTCAAAAAATTGAATTTTTCAAGGGTTTTCAATTTTTTTCAGAAAACTTTGATTAAAAAAGATCAAAGAGTCAAAAATTTTTTAGTTATTTGCAAAAAAATAATTTTGCGTAAAAAAATTCCATCGCCTTTAAAAAGTTCTCATTCCCAAAAAAATTACTTTTCTAAGAATTTTCAATTTTCAAAAAATTTAAGTTTTGAAGTTCTGCCAAAATATTTCAATTTACTTGAAAAAAAATTCATAGTTCAAAAAATTCAATTTTTCAAGTGTTGACAATTTTTTTTTCAGAAAATTTGAATTAAAAGAGATCAAATGTCGAAAATTTTTCAGTAATTTGCAAAAAATTTATTTAGCAAAATTTATTCCATTCCCAAAAAGTTTTCATTTCCAAAAAAAAATTAATTTTCCAAGAATTTTCGATTTTCAAAAAATCTGATTTAAATAAATAATTCTGCATCTAAAGAATCGATTTTGAAGAATTTTGAATTTCAAAAAATTTAAATCTTTGGAAAAAAATCAATCTCAATTGGCTCAGCTATATAGGTAGGTAGGTAGGTAGGTAGGTAGGTACTGAAATAAGTCAAGTGCCAAAAAGTTTCCATTTACGTATCTGCAAGAAAATTGTCATCTTTCAAAACAAAAATATTTTTAAAGAATTTTAAAATTTTAAAATTAATTTTTGAAGAATCTCAAATCTTCAGCTTTTCCCCCATTTTTGGAAAATTTTAAATCGACGGAAAATTTTTTGAATTGGATGTTAGCTTGGCTACTAAAAAAAAATTAAGTGCCAAAATATTTTAATTTGTTGGAAAAAAGTTATCATGGTTCAAAAAATTCAATTTTTCAAGTGTTTTTAAATTGTTAATTCATTTCTGCCAAAATAAAAATTAATTTTCCAAGAATTTTCTATTTTCAAAAAATTAAACTTTTGAAGAAAAAAACAATATTTAAAGAATTTTATAAAGGGCATAGGGAGACAAGCATGACGTGAATTTGCCCCGGAGGGATCCGGGGCTGATATTTAGCTGGTAGATGGGTACTTACCAAGAAACATGCATGACCAAAGTTTCAGGGGAAAAATCAAATTTTCCAACTTTTGCCAAAATTATCGTGCAAACTGTCTAGATGGGGGTAATTTGACCCGCAGAAACCGAATCTGGTATTGAAATTATTATTCGACCAATATCCACCCTCGTACTACGTCAAAACTTGAAATTCTTGGGATAAAAATTCAATTCAGGGAATTTAGGGCAAAGCGGTCGCAAAAAAGGTGTATAAGGAGGTAAATTGACTCGCT
>FIZT01022605.1:0-14740 GCA_900065295.1 Paracoccus marginatus | reverse complement strand
AAGTTCTCACAATTTTAGTTCCAGTTCCAGTTCTAGTTCCAGTTTTTCCATTTCAGTTCCAGTTTTTTTCAGTTCCAGTTCTAGTTCCAGTTCCAGTTCTTCCATCCCTGTCCGACAGTTGCGGCGGCGGGTGCGATTTTAATCATAACTATGAAATACTATGAAAAAAGAAATAACAGGATAAGATATTAAAAATATCATTATAATGAGCAATTAGAAAGAGTATAGTTTTTTATTTTTGTTTTCCAATTAATTTTTTTTTCATCAGCACCTCGAAAGTTTTTTCAGGTTATAAGTTTTTCTTTATTCGTTTCTCATTTAGACTCGAGACACCGAGTAAGTAATATAAAATATATGAAACTAAAAATCTCATTAACATAAAATTGGAAAACTTTTTCGATTTCAGTTTTTCAAAGTGGCATACAGGTTTCAATGCGGTTTTTGACTTGTACCTACTTAAATTCATTCATTCATTCATTCGAGGTAAAATATACTTAATTATTAGACAAACAAGAGGTACGTTGTTGGTTAAAAATGTTGATTTTGATGAATACAAATTTTATCATTTTCTCATCATGGAATATGGAAAACTTTACTTCACGTTCTTATATGTTCTTATACCGATACGTACAATCCAAGGTGGTGTTGGTACAATCACAGTCCCTCCTCCGTACGACGAATAAGATCGCACGTTGTTATCAGTACTCTAGGATTCAAGAGGGTGCACGAATAATGTACTACTAAGCGGTAAACACTAGTTACGTTGTTTTTGAAAAATATAAGTATCACTGAGAAAAATGACATCATTCATTAGAATAAGATGGTAAAGAGAAAAGACTAACATGTATTTATTTTAATAGAGACAATAACAAAAAAGTTTAAGCAATGCTCACATCTATTCCCAGCTATCTGATTTCCTTAACCTACTCTTCAAAAACACGTCCATTTTCCTACTTTCTTGACATTTTAGGAATTTTTTTATTTGCTCATTTCTGCTTTTGTTAATGCATGTTTCGCCTAGCATTCTTTCATTTTTCGGAAGACTTTTCAGTTCATTCTGGAAAATGAAATCAAAGTTGATTAGATAATGTGTATTTGATTTGTGTGCAAAAATCTTTTTCATTTCTTTTACCGCTGATGTGAAAGGATTTCTCAAATAGAACATATTTCTTCTTTCAGTATCTATCTCTCTTCTTACATCGGCTAAATGAAGGGGAGTAACTTTTTTCACAATTCGGTATTTTCTAAAACAAAATAATGATATATATGTAAAATACTTTTAAAAGCGAAAAATGTACTCGAAGAAATACTGAATGTAAAAAAGCAAAATGACTTTATACCCCAAATCAATTCGTCCTTTCGGTAGTTTAACTTTCTTGAAATATGTCGCAAGTTTCACTAAAGTGGGCATTGTTTAGTTTTATGTTACACCTTTTTGAAATTAGCGAAATATTCGCTTTTTGAACTACACAATAGAAAACAAATCTGAAGCGAAAATTCATTCGCTTTCCCAAACTTTGATGCTTCTGAATTCTGATGCTTCGGTGATAAAATTTTTTGATAACAAATTTTTGTTCAAAAGGAAGGGTGTGTAGGAGATAATTTTGTACTGGATAAAAATCAGATACGTCTTGTTCAAATAAATGTTCATTTCAAAGTAATTACTAGTAATTACTTTGGTTCACTCACAGAAGGTGAAAAAGCAGCTTTTTGTTTTTTTTTTCACGAATGAAATGAGCAATAGCAAAATGACCCCGATGGTTAGGTACTTTTTATTACCACAATGATCAATGATTTAGTATAATAAAAATATAATAATATATTAATTCAGAATCTCGGTTGACAAAAAAAGCGAAGCAATCACGAATCGCTAAAAAAAACATGACGAATCGACAATGACGAATTGACGGCAGACACTATTCTAAATATTTCGGTTTAACTTCGGTCTTCGACTACGATAATTGCTAAATCAAAAATTAATAATGATCACTGATTTGTGATCAGGTTTCCAAAAATTTTAAGCACGAAAGCCAATATCTACTAACAAAATATGGATCCATCATTTTACACCACCTTTCAATTTCCGTTATTAATTTAACTCAATCATCGTATAATGAAGTAAAAAAAAAAAAAAAAAAAGTTCTAAACCTGAAAGTGAAAACATCCATAAAGATAGGTATTTGATAAAAGCTCAAAGAAAGTGGTTTGATTATTTTTTTAATTAGTTTATACTGTAATGTTCTTACATGACGAATGTACAAGATTGCATGCATCAGATTTTTGTATAGTTACATCTTCTCGCCAGAATTTTGAAAATTAAGTGGTGTAACACAGGCTCACACTTAAAATGACACTTTTTAACAATCTTCTATTACTGTTTGTTTTTATACATTCTTGTTGCACTTATACGAAACTGCCAACGATGAAAATGGTTCGAAAAGTAATGGTAAGTAAAAAGCAAGTTGTCTCCTATTTTATAATTAGTAAATGGAAATTCATGAATGTGTGTTACAAAACTTTCTGAGTGCTTAAACTTGAACAAGACAGTCACGCGACTGTTGGTTTTCACGATTTTTTTCATTTTAAAATTTTTTTATTCATCCAAATTAATACTCATTACCTATGACTATCTTACTTTATTCATACTTTGTTCGTTGAAAAAAGTTCGTGCCCGTTCCTGTTCCTACCGCAACAAACTACCTACAAAATAAAATTATTATATTTGTATTGCATATTGTAATGGGAACTTGAACATGAAAAAATAGCCTCTTTGGCTCTCTTTTTTGTAATGTAAACCATAAACCTAGTAAAACATCAATCGTTTGTGATTACTTAGTGATTGATTTTGATTACAGTCGAAAATCAATTTTTCTTTAATTTTTAATCTATGTAAATAACCTAGTAGAGTTAGATACATAAAAAATAGAATTTAAAAAAAAAATCAATGCTCCAAGATTTTTTAATTAAAATTTTAATTACTTAATTTATTTTATTGAAGAAAAAAAATTAACAAAAGCAAACTTTCGGTAAAGCATCGGTAATAACGAAGTTTTGCTTTTACTATCCAGTTTTGCAATTTTACAGTGTTCCTTGGTCACATGTTGGGAACCTCGAACACTCGAACCTACATACATCTGAAATTCCAGAATAAATTTTTGTGAAGTCGCCATTTTAAATTAATTCAATGACGCTTTGTGTGTAAAAAATTTGTTGTTTAATTGTTTCAAGTTTGTTCGAATTGCTGCTGAATAGAATTTACTGTCAAAAGGTAATGTAAATTAATATTTTCATTCTCTCTGTGATTACGTTAGTTTGTAATAGGATATGATATTCCAATGTAGTTGAGTTGAATCCACTCATTTACAACCTTCTTCGTGTTTTGCCGGTAATTAACCTCATGATATCGAACATATTACCGCTTCTAATTCTGCGTTAGGGTTTTACGTACTCATAAAAGTATTGAACTCGTCTTTTCTTATCATCTTTTTGATCATTGAATCGTATTTTGGTAAATTGAGGATTCATTATGTGTGTATATAGTAAGAACTGATGCTCTCACTTTCTTCGTCATACGACGTACCGATCTCCTATGCTGTCTTCTCAAGTTGTGACAGTTCCCGTACTGGTCATGTTTGTCATAATTTTTTTGCTCATTTTACCATCAATACAGATTCTTACTTTTGATAAATCATTGATCACAAGGTGAAAAGTTCATGAAAGCTTATTCGAGTGCTGTGCAAATTTTCATGTTTTCGATGGAATATTATACACTTGTTTTGTGTTTTTCTCATATTTTTTCACTTACTTTAATATACTTACATAAGAATTGAGATTTTTTATAATCTATATTTAGTGTAAAGAATTGTATAACTATATATATAATTTCAGACCACTATGGCAGAAATTGAGGATTTCGAAATGGCTAATGGCGAAGAAGAGCAACCTGAACAGTTGAACGGTTCTGATCCGAAATCAAATCTAAAGGATGAAGAACGTAAGTTATTTGTTGGCGGATTGAGTTGGGAAACGACGGAAAAAGAATTGAGAGAGTATTTTTCAAAATTCGGCGAAATAGAAAGTGTTAACATAAAAACTGATTCTAATACCGGTAGATCAAGGGGATTCTCGTTTATTGTTTTCAAAAATGCCGAAGCATTGGACAAAGTATTCGAAGCAGGCGATCATGTAATCAATAACAAAAAAGTAGATCCGAAAAAAGCTAAGTTGAGACCAGGCAAAATTTTTGTCGGCGGATTGACTCCAGAAATGACGGATGACGATATTAAAAGCCACTTTGCGCAATACGGAACGATTACTTTGACAGAAATGCCATTTGATAAAACCAAGAATCAAAGAAAAGGTTTCTGTTTTATTACTTTCGAGTCAGATCAAATGATCAATGATATTGTTAAAAATCCTAAGCAAGTTATTAAAGGCAAAATGGTAGACGTTAAGAAAGCTACTCCAAAGCCCGGAGAAGGTTTTCTTGTAGGCGCAGCTCGTGGAAGAGGTAGAGGGCGAGGTGTACGTGGAGGTGGACGAGGCGGCTATCCAATTCCTCCAGGTTACCCGATGCAGGACTATGGCCCTTATCCATATGGTTACGACTATTACGGTTACGGTGGTTATGGTTATGATTATTACGGCGCCGATCCCTACGGATATGGGTACGATTATAGTGGTTATGGTTATGATGCCGCTGGTTATCCTCCTGTCGCGCCTACCCCGCCGCCACCACCGGCTATTGCTAGTGTTAGAGGTCGTGGAAAAGCGGGTGCTGGCAAGCAGGGTCGAGGAAGCCGCGGCTATAGGCATACTCCTTATTAATGTAGTTATTTACATATTACGCGTATTTATAAACAATGTAATTTTTTTTTTTATAAGAAATACTTTAAGTCGAATGTTTTATATGAAAGTAGGATCGCAGTATTTCTGGACTTGAGCCAAATTCGACTTATTTCGTTTATTTGTTTCTGCGTAGTGTTACTGATATCATATAAAAGAAATCATCCTTGTTCGAACGAAGGTGTTTCTACCTTTGCCGATTCAAATGCCACATCTTCATAAGTCACTCGAAGGTTAATTTAGGCGGTTTTTTATAAAACAATGTTACCCATGACTGTTGAAAGATGAATCGTTTCAAATAGGTATCAATACTGTCATCTCAACTTCGTTGCTTCGATTCGCATGCTACTTGAAATTCTTAAGAGCGGAACTGCCTAGGTTTCATTCGAGTATGGTTTTTACTCCAACTGTTCTGTGGTTGATTTTCGAGTAGGCAATAATCTCACTTCTAGTACGATTCTGAACTCGGTACATTCAGTGTAATTTACCGTGAGTGTTTGCTAATGCGTGTAGGTTTTCGCCTCTGATGTAGATATTTTATATGTGCTTATTATTCGTTTTTTGTAGTTGATATTTTATAAATGTTTTATTCCATATTGGAAGTTGGTGGTGCGATTTCTTTTCATTTAAATCGAAAATCATATTTGAAAAATTTCATACGTATTCCTTCCAATTGTTGAATCTGGTTGATATACGTAATAATTTGTTGATAATTTTTAATCGTTTTATTTATTGTAAAGCGTGCATAAAATTGATACATTCCTCTAAACAAAATATTAAATTGAAAAAACTTTGCAATTATTTCAGTTTGAATTTTCTTTTTAAAAATAGTAAATGATTTTTTGATTTTTTTTATATCATATTAATTTAATAAAAAGTTGTTCTTAATCCAATAAGTGTATTTTAATTATTAACTTTTAATTATTTTTAAAGTAATTGTTCTAATAATTTGAACTTGTAATAAACTTTGTTAACTTGTAAACAAAAGAAGAAATTAATAAAGTTTTAATATTAGTAAATTTAAAGAAGTTTAAATTTATTTCGTATATATCAATTTTATCGATTTATTTATTTTTTATTCGTTATTTTTGTTATTTTTTTTCTTTTCTTCTCATGTATTGCCTTACGAGTTTTTTTTTTTTTTTTTTAATTTCATGATTATTTTTTCATTTTTTTTTATTATTTTTCAAGTTAATAGACAATCGATCAAAGATTTACTATAACGCCAAAGACGAATAATGTATATTTATCCGAAATGCACGCTTGTTTACGTATCATTAAATTCGTAAAACTATGTTGGTATGTAATTGATTTGTTCAAGTAATAATCTAATGGGTGAACCTTTTTAGTGTTCTGTTTTGGTGTGTAACCCAAATTTCATTTAACACAACGTCGATTTGATTAGTGTAAAGTAAATTATCAGCATCTTTTCCGAATGCATTTACCTAGAAACGAGCTAATAAACAGATGTTTAATTTGAAAAAGAAAATAATATCGATACTTGTGCAGCGTATAAATGAACGTTAGTTTTCTCAAAGCAACGTACCTATCAACGAAATAAATAATTTCTCATTGTTTTGTTTTTCATTTTTATCTCTCGTTTTGTAGTATTTGAATATACGCTGCGTGCAATTGGTAAATGTTAAGCTCGTTGAAATGAATAGTAATGTAAATAATTGGTACACATTAGTTAAATGCGAATAATTGACAAGGTTTTAACTTCAATAATTTGGGTTTCACACGTAATTACACATTGTACGTTCGTTAAGGTATGATGCATTTTAAGTTGTATTTCGTTTAGTGTAATCAAATGTTGATTGGTTATTTGGTTGCACGATTATTAGCTTTTCTAAGTAGAAATAGCTAATTTTCAAGCTCTTGTTAAGCTCGCAGGTATTAGGTAATCGTCATTTTTCACGATTCATTCTTTCGCCCATCGAAGTATTGGGTGACTGAGTAATTGCGAGTAGATCATTTTCGATTCGCACAGTGGGGGGGGGGGGGGGGGGGATGTCAAGGAAAGAACTAGGAAAATTATTCAATGTTTTTATCTTCTCGTTCATTTTTTTTTTTTGATTTATTTTTTTATTGCCACGAAAAACAATTATTTATTATGGTAAGTCAATCGAAATGAAATCATAATTTCAATATGGATAAAATACGTTCAGATCTCCTAATTACTTCGATTAATGAATTAAATGTTGAAAGTAACCGCATTCGATTCAAGTAAACAAATCTAACTAATTTAATTATGTTTGTTGAAGAGAGCTGTTGAAAACCATGCCAAAGTTGAAAAACCATGTCCTTTATGAACTAGGTTTCGATACTGGGATGATACTCAGGTTTTTTCATCAACTTGTGAAAACTTGAAGATCATGCACTTGTGACGAATGTACGATACAGCTTAGATAATTGGCAATCAACATTGTAAAAGCATAATAGCCCGTAGATCTTATGATAAATTCGAAATTTGCATTAATTTTTCTCCCCTTCGCATATTGATTCTAATCTCTTGACGAGAGTCATAATTTCACCTTCAATAGTTCAATGGAATAGTTGAATATGGATTGTTGTGGTCGGTGCTTCATTTGTTCTATTCGTTACGGTCTTCGTTTATTTTCTTACCTTTCTTTTCATCAGTGATCTAGTATTTACCAGAAGATATTTTCAACTGGTTATTGGGTCAGTCGTGTATCTTGAATTCATCGAACGTAAAAGCCATGAGATTGAAAATCGTTGCATTTCTCAAAAACGATCACCCCTGAAGGCGATCGATCATCTTCTGTGTCTGCTTTTCGTATCATTCATTCGACTTAATTTCATCACTAATTCGTTTGTAATTAAGTAGAAATAGTGGTAATGAATTCTTAGGAGAAAAAAAAATGCAAGATTACTCGAAGTTCGTAAACTTTTCTATGTTGAAATTTTTATTTCAGATGTCCGAACAAAAGAAAGTAATGATGGTCTGTCTTGGAAACATTTGCCGATCTCCAATCGCCGCTGCCGTTTTCAATCACGTGGCTGAACAGAAAAAGCTAGATAATGTTTGGAAATGTGACAGCGCAGCCATTGGACCATGGCATGTCGGAAATCCGATGGATCATAGAGCGGCGCAAACTTTGCAAAAACATGGACTACCACATGAGCTGCATAGGGTTCAGCAATTGAAGAAAGATCATTTCATAGAATACGATTACATCTTTGGAATGGACAACGAGAATATACGAGACATGAAGAGAAAAGCACCCAAGGATGGTAAAGCAAAAGTTGATTATCTTGTGACTTACGATCCTCAGAAGGCGCCGACCATTCGAGACCCCTATTATGATTCTGACAGCGAGGGTTTTGAAGAATGTTATCAGATAGCACTTCGAGCTTGTACAGCTTTTCTCGAGAAAAACGCGTGATTACCTATGTGGGCGTCGATGTTATGGGGTTTATTTTCCCGATGTGATTTTTATTAAGGCAATTTGTTATTTTTTATTTTTCGGCATTTGTATTTCGTAGTAAAAATATATTTATAAAGTTCAAATTAAATATAGCTGTGGAGATGTTGATTTCGTTTCATTTTCGTAGATTACGAATTACCTGCCTAGGTCTATCATTTAGGTACGTGCCTAACTGCGTAGATATGTATTTTTTCTTCGAGGTATCAAAATTGTTTCTATCGTTTAAATCCAAAGTTGAGAATCCATTTTTTCATTGAAGAAAAATTTAAAACCAATAAGCAGTAAGGTGTACAGAAAAGTACGAATTGTATTTTATTATATTATTATTTCATTGCAGGGTACGAATTTCGACGAATTGATAGCCCCGTCCCACGAAAGTCGTTTTAGTTATATTGACCCTAGATCGGACGAAGAATGGCCCCTTGCTCCTCACGGTATATTTCGAGTATGCATGGTTTCGTTGGCGAATCTTTGTCGATCGCCGATAGCAGCTGCCATATTTGAACATGTTGCGAAGCAAAGGAATATTAGCCATCTATGGACTTTCGATAGCGCTGCTCTTGGGGTTTGGTACTTGGGCTGTAACGTTGATATTCGGTCCGTTCAAGCGTTAGCGAATCATGGAATTGTTGTAAACCCAGACGCCAGGACAAAACAAATTTGGCCTAAACATTATAAAAATTACGATATCATTTTAGCCGCCGATCGGGATATTTTAGCCTATTTACGAGACAGAACTCCCCTCAATTTTAGAGGCAAAGTCGATTTAATCACTTGGTATGATCCATTGGGCGCGGAAAAACTAGTTGAACCACTGTATGACGATTATAGCGATGTCCGAGGATTCATGGATGTAGCAAACGTATCTCTACGAATTGCTCATAATTTCTTCGACTTACATAAAGATCCGTGGAATCCTATCAGAAACTTCCCTGAAGAAAACATCACCAATATCGGTAAACTCAAGTATAAAAAGAAAAAGCAGAAGAGAAAGTGAAAATGATTTTCGTGTAAATACGTACTAATTACATACATATATTCACTCTCTGCGCTTATTCTCTTGAATCAAAATAAATAATTTTTTTGTTTGGAGTTTTGAATTTCATCTTTCGATACTTACTCTACTCGTTTCATAATTACTTACATGGTACCTTTAAATTTAAATTGAATATTTATTTCATGTAGGTGCTTGCCTTTTTTTTGGTTACCTGCCTATCTGAAAAATTTTGGTATACATATGTACCTATGTAGGTACTTGTAGGTAGGTGTACCTACACGAAAAATTAATAATCAGCCCCACTGAAATTTTTTATATCGTTTTCAATTGCAGCTCTCTAATGAAACGGAAAGCACAGTTACGGAAATAAGTGAGAAGAAAATAAATAACACAAAAATAGCAGTCGTATCTTACGGTGGTATTTTCCGAGCACCTTATATAGCTGAAGTATTCAATAATTGGACTGTAAGCAGAGGCTTAGGACCATTAGTAGAATGCGAAGCTTATGCAGTAGTTGACCCATCTGCCTTATCTGATATAGATCCCACCATCATCCACTTATTAACCTCACAACAAATTCTATTCAGAGGTAAACCTTTAGCGTTATTTAAACAAGAAACGATGAAATACTACGATTTTATTGTAGCAACTGATAAAAGAAGTTGGTTCATCTTACGCGACTTAGCTCACGAAGATGAAGTAAAGAAAATAGAACTGCTCTCGTTGTACGATCCGCAACGCCGAGCTGTAGATATGCCAGATGTTTTTTTTGCCATGTATCGTAGGGATTCGGGAAGAAAGCTACAGTGGATGAGTGGATTCATTGGACAAACTGTGAAAGCATTTATGTCCAAATACATCGAAGATATGAAATATCGAGCCGGTATCACTACCACAACTACAACTATAGCACCTCATATTCGAGAATCGCTGGAAGGAATGAGTGATCTGAGCTTCAACAATCGTGAAGAGATGGATGACGATATTAACGCAGAATTTGATTACACCCTTCCTACGTTTTAAATAGGTACTTAGGTATGTGTAGGCATCCTCTAATTTAGTCACGTAGCCTTGTAAAGGAATACCTATTCAGGCCTAATTATCCAACATCACTTGCCCATTTCATTCAGAACAAGTGAAGAAACGCTTCTGAAGAAATTAAAATGATTTATATCAGGTATTTGATTCATGTACATTTCATTCCTGCAATAATTAAATTGGTTGATTTGAAAATCATGCAGATGGAATTAATACCTACTTATATACTAGAAATCGCGTGGAGATTTTACAAATGATAGACATTTTAATTTGGAGAAATTAAAGCAATTAATAAAATGCGATTATCTGCGTGGTAAATTATGATCGAGAATATAAATTATGATCGAAGCTAAATTCTTGGTGATTTTTTTCGCTTGAAACCCTCCCAAAATGAATTGTTTTGCAACATGGGTAAAAAAACTGTTATTATTTTTTTTATTGCAAGCAACTGTACGAGAATGTGCAAAGGTAGGAATGTTTTCAATCAAGTACGGTTAAATTTCCTACTTCTAAATTTATCGATGGGTTTCCTTACAGCGCGCGATCAAACCAAAAAGTGTACTTTTCGTTTGTGAAAAAACCTTCGAGTGTCAAGGAGTTGTTATCGTTAACGTATTCAGACACTTGGTTAAAGGTTACGGTCTTGAGGACGTATGGACCTGCGATTTGGCAGGTGTCGGTTGGAGATTCGTTGGAAGCGGCACTAATTTGAGAAACCGAAAATATTTTGACAAATTCGGGATTCCATACGAAAAGATTTACATCGTGCGAAAATTAAAACCTGTAGATTTTTTCAAATACGATTTTATTTTTGGGATAGATACTAAAAAGATGCCTCGTATTAAAGAAGCTCAACCAGCTAACTGTACCGCCAAAGTTGCCTCTTTCTTTTCATATGTTCCCAAAAATGTAACCATAACAAAAAACTATTGTCCTGATTATCACAACGAACATTTAGAAGAGAATTTTCAATTAGCAATGGTGGCCTGCCCAGTTTTATTTAGCAAACAAAAATAATATAACAAAGTTATTAATTCCACACGCTTTTCTTTTCATTTTTATTCAAAAGTGAACGCACCGCGAACTTAACATGTGCATACGATTCACGAAAAAATTTCACGTAAGGTTAGTGATCCTATGTTGGAAATTCCGAAAAATTATAGTTTCAAAATGGATTTGATTATGCCAATAAAAGAAAACGAACACAATGATATATCTAATAGTAATATCAGCGCAAAGCTACATAAATACTCTGACTCGAGTTTACAGATATCAGTACGGTATACAGTAAAACTCAAATAATAACGATATACAAGAAATAATGTAATGATACAGGTAAAATGTAACTAATTTAATTGTTCTTTTAAGATAATAGGTATAAATGAGGTAACGTAACAAAAAATTTAAGAAAAATAAAAAAGTGATACGAGTTTAAATTTCTTTCACAACAATGGCTCCATCAATGATTTGATAAAACTATTACCAGTAATTATTTTGGTAGTTGCGATCACAAACTCCACATTCACTAAAAAAGAAAATATATATGTAGGTAAAGATATCAAGCTTAGTTTGTGCTAAATCACACAGGCGAACGCCTTTAACTTACGATCTTCTTGTTGTGATAAAAAGCGTAGGGCTGATATCTCTGCAAAGGTGCACCCTCCGATGAAAAATACCAAAATGACATTAGATGAATCGTTTTGCGAAGTCAGACTACCCCCTGTAAAGATGAGCACATTATATAATTTTTTTTATTCCCTAAAAACATAGGAACTCTTAATAAAATAATTCGTTATTCATTATTGAAAATTACTCACTTCTTTGATTTGAAAAATTGGAAATATTTTTTGAAATATCGTCAAACAGTGGTCCTGGTAATATTGAGATAACATCGTTGATATTTCTTATACCATTAGGTTTGGCAAACTGCTGAATCAAACGCACACTTAAAGGAGCATATATACCGTGAACGTAATGAATATCTTTTGGAGTAACATTGTTGGTTTCTTCTTCAGTTAGTCTTAGAGTTTTACGAAGGAAAGTATACGATCGAGTTCCTTGCTGAAATGATAAATTACTCTTTACGTGATTTCATGTTGAAATGTACTACGATTATGAAGCTTACCTGAACTTTTAACAAGCCGACTTTTTCCAAATTTGTTAATGTTAGAATATGTTGAAATCCATAAGTTTGAATAATATCTCTTTTATACTGTTCAAGCACTTTAGGTTTCAGGCCGCAGCTAACTATAGATTGTATACAAATGAGTCGTAAAACCTATAATTTAGACATGTTGAAATTATTTGTTGAAAAAAATGTACGGGTAACTAAGCTTGCACTACTTACCTTCACAATATCGACTTTTTGAGCCATACAGTCTTCAATATAAGGATGCACTTTATCGGTAATGATACCTAATAACATTTCATGTTCATTTTTCACCCTTTCTCTAAATTCTTCGGAATCAGTTTCTTCTTTTATCATTTCAGCAACAGTCATATCTACAAAGAAAAACACAATGAAGCAAGACTCCGCAAACAAGATAATCTATACCGATCGGTACACGTACGATTCGCTAAACACTTTTTCACTGCCAACATCTGAGGTAATTTCGCTACGAATTGTTTGATTTCTTGCACAGTTCTGCCGTCGTGACCTTCGTCAAACTGCAACGACATTTGTTTAGCGCGACGACTCAGCGACAGGCCGATAGCAAACAAATTTTTATCTCTAATTTCGGTAAAAATTTCATCCGTTGAATTGAGTATGAGTACTTTATCACGTGCAGTGTCAGAAAAATCTTCTTCTTGGCCTCCAAATCGTTCGGCTGGTAATTTTACGTTACCTAAACAATGCATTCACATTACATTAGTAAGTACATACGTTTTCATAACGTGAATTTCAATTATGGATTGATACCCACAATTACTAATTCCGTACAATTCATCGATCAACCCTTCATAGGTTAATTGAGTAACCAGAGGAGAAAGTAAATCGATTCCTCGATCTATTAAGATCAGTTGGTCAATTTGTACAGAAGAAGAGTTTTTTATCAATGATTCGGAATTAAACTCGTTATCCAACTTATTAAAAGATTTCAAAACTTGTTGAGCGACGTTTCCTTTTCCAGATATTCTTTTTATAGGGCCGTAGATATCTTGTAACATTTTCACTGCTTTCGCCACTTGATATACACACGTCGGATCTGAATCTACATAGTATTCCTACAAAAAATGAACTTTATCAACTTTTCTCAATGTTCGATTGTACAAATGTACACGAATCCAACGTGATGAAAAATGGTAAAATAAATTACCCGAAACGCTGTTTCCAATTCCATTGATACTAAATCATTATCAAACGGGAAAAGTATACAACCGGATATCTGTTGAACTGAAGCAAAACTACCATATACGCCTTTGTTCTATGCAATAAGTAAGACAAATGGCACACGTCACACATATTGGCGAAAGAAAATTTCAACATTCTTGAATTTTTGAATACCTACGACTTACCTTCAAAAATTCTTCACATAGTAAACTTTTCATGGGTACAAAGTATAAATGAAACTTCCTCTTTCTATGTGAACTTTCTTCACTGCAAAAGTGACCGTAGAGAAAATTAAACACAAAATAATCACCATTCTTCCAAAAGAAACAAAACATTGCTTACTTATGAATATTTTCAGCAACATAGTTCATCAGTTTTAAGTGCGGTCTTGTGATGAATATAACGTTTTCAGTTTCGATAGTTTTAATTTTACCCGGTCTCAAGGGGTACATTTTAACAGCGTCTCTTTTTTTTAAAAGACTATATTCAGCGATCAGTCCAAACGGACCAGATAAACCGTCATCCCATACAATTACCTGAAAGAAGGTTTTAATTTTATCATACATAGAAACTTCAATAATTCAACCTGTAAAAGTTTTCATACTCACCTTTGATCCATCACAGTTATCCAATAAATCCAGAAATTCTTTTTTCGCTTGCTCCTGAACCAGTCCTATGTTCAACTTCCCCCTTGTTAAATGAGCGGTCATGATGATTTTATTTTATTTCGTAGACTGATCGATTAATTTTACTTGAAAGACATTTTTTGGAATTTTACTCAAATTAAGTAATTTATCAAGCATAATAGAAGAAAAATTATTAATCACCGTAAATCACCGTATTGCTTTTGCTTTAGCAGGCAGAGGCAGTTATCTCAACTCATCGTTATCATCGAAAAGAAAAATAATCACCAATCCCACCAATCAAACACCTTTGTTTTAACGCCTGCGTATCTCCGCCTCTCCGGTCGGTTGTTGAATTGAAAACAAAAGTAACAACAACAACAAACGCAAAACTAGCAAAACTAGGGTACTAGAAATGGGGGGTATAATCGACGTCCGCCATCTTTGTTTGAAAATG
>FIZT01022569.1:0-28180 GCA_900065295.1 Paracoccus marginatus | reverse complement strand
TCGTATATACGCACACAAGTACCTACCTATTTCTGCACACTCGACTCACAAAATTCAAGCAAATTTACTGTCGGTACGCAGCACGTACCTACTATCTGCGTCATGCTGCGCCTGGCCATAGTTCAATAATGCGACACAGTATTTTTCCTCGTCTAAATTTGTTCAAGTTTTTTTCTTCCTTTTTCTTCGCTCTCACGAATCTATTCTTTTTGCTTTTTCTCATATCGTATGCATCTGCCTAGTACCTACCTACTTACCTACCTACCAACCAACCAACCAACCTATCTACTTATTTAATTTCCTTAGCGTTGTTTCAGAAATGCTTACACACACACCCTTTATGTGCTTTGCCATATAGGTATATAGGAACATCCTATTTGAAAAGATGTACGTTTTGGGTACCTGATACATGGATTCTCAAACTTTTCTGAAATCACAGTAGATTGATGCCATTACTTTGGAAAGCCTTCAAAAATTTTCAGCTTCATCCATGTGTACTGTGTAGTCGACGCGGTACAAGGAGAATCTATTCAATATTTCCTACGAGAGATGGCGAAGAAAAGCATTATATCTCTTCGCAGTAAGAACATCATTATACCCCCACTACCAACTGTCAAAATGAAACCATCGCATAATATATATTCAATAGGGGTCCTAAAAAGCCCTTTAAAGGAAACTTTTAATTCATTTCGAGCGTATTTACGAAATTTGAAATTTTTTAGAAATTGCCTCTTATCGAATATTCAAATTTGACGAGCACGGGTCGCTCCACAGTGAATTTCGATAACAAATGAAATTGTTAATTACTTACTGGGGAACAACTATCGCTCAATTTTTTTTTCGTTGGCTCAATATTTGAGATGACGAGATGCGGTAGGAGGAGTTGGGCCCAACTTCTTCAAAAAGAATGCTGGGGAAATGATCGTAATATGTACTTAGTTCATTGGAAAGAAAATTACATTCTCAATATACTTTAGCACTCACAAACTGTACGTACTACCTATGTGTATATCTTGGAAAGTTTTCGTCGAGACGAAACAAAACGTGATTTTGATGTTTTCTCCAAAAATATTTCCCGAATTTGAGGAGCAGGGGTTGCTCCAAAATAAATCCTAATCAAAAGTGAAAATATTGTGCACATAGACGTTGGATTGAGACCCGACTATACAAACATCAGCGCCAAATTATCATAGACGCGTACAACGCTCGTACGTTAGGCGAAAAATTTACAAAAAATTGCCTGTTCATGCGCTAAAAATGCAAGAAAATTTCGCCCTCGCTTCGTTTGGATTGGACCAACAATCGCGACATTTTCTTAAGCCTTTTTGCGTTAGTAAGCCATAATAGGTACCTAAACCTATACCTATGTGAACCAAAATAATACGTAAAATACTAGCCTATCGCATATCATATCAGTACTTATACTTACTACGTAATTTGCAGGCACAGCACTTACTTGGTGCAGTGCGTTTGGCTGAAACTGACTGCAAAATAATAAAGAAAATAATTGCAACGTGACTTCGAACGAATACGTGAAAAATACTTATCAAACATACGAGTAGAAGAGAATTATATCAAAAAGTAGTCGTACATTAGCAGAGCACACGCCACACGCGGTCACAAATTCTTTGTAAGGCACACAGCAGAGTGAATGCGTATAATTGGACGACTAATAGGTATACAAGTGCAATTGTCGAGTTTAGCTTCAAAAAAACATAAAATTGCGAAATTCCATCATCAAAATGGAGAAGAGACGGTGGGGAAAGAAAAATACTATGAAGAGGAATGGAGCTACAACAAATCAGTGAACCAAACGAAACGAAAAATGGAATAAGTACGCCTAATCGAGAAATGATAATGAAAATAAAATCTGTGCGTGCGCGCGAGGGGAGGGGGTGACAAAGCCTGAAGTGTAACACAACACAACACAACACGACGAAAATAAAAAAAAAATTAAAATAAAAAAAAAACGGAAAAAGAAAAAGAAAAAGAAAACAACAAAAATTAGTGTTAAAAGAATAAAGTAAAAACCACTCAAGTAAGTACCTATATGTAATGTATGTACTATGTAGTACCTAGATTTGAGATTGTATCCAAAAAACAAACCACAAACGATATCGGGAAAAAATTATTTCAAAAAAACGAAACAAATAACGACGAAGACGACGAGTATTTATACGTAGGTACGTGGAAAATAACGCGAAATAATAAACGTAAGTACCTATATGTAGTTCGTAAGAAAGAATTAGGTAGCTAGATAGATAAATACGAAACGACGACGACGACTACGAAACGGATAGAGCCACGGATAATACTACGTTATCGAGTACTAACGACGACGACGACTACGATGGCAGAGCAGGCGATTTTGCAAAACCGTATAGTGTGTAGTATAGGGCAGGATGCGACGCGACGCGCCACAACCCAAGAGTAGGTAGGTATAGCAGGCGATGGCGAAGTAGTGGCGTGGCGGTGGTACGAATGTCGAATCGAATGGCACCGAAAGGCGAGACCGAGCTCCAGCACCCTGCAATACGACGTGGCCGTTAGCTGAGCACGATGTGACCGGCTAGCCAGTTAGCAGCTATAACAGCTAGCGGCGTGTACGGTAACCTGTGCGTACGACGCTGTTCACAGCGTCGTACGTCTTGAGTTGAGTTACTTGAAAGATGTTGATCTGTATCAGCTGTATCTACCCATCTATCTATTTATCTATCTATTTATTTATACCTACTCTTCAACGTGTATCAGTAGGTATAGCAGGTACACTGTACGTACGTACAAATGCAGGTAATACCGCTTGAACTAACGCGCGTAATTCTGGGTGCCCAACCAGCTTCCGACCTACCTACCTAACATGTGTAATAATCCTACAAATAAATCGAGGAAGATAAAGCCGCAAAAAAATAAGAGGATATAGGGTAGGGGGAAGAAAGTGAAAGGAGGCGAACCCATCTACGGCGCAGTGGCACTCCAGCGCTATCGTAAAAGTTCGCCTATGTCTACAGCAACGCAATTACGACGTTTTTCGTTGAGCTTCGGCTTCAGCCTTGGTTAGGCGATAGGATTAATATGGCGCATCGATCGTCCCGTCTCACCTCGTGTATTCTATTTTTTAACGTTGCGTTTTACGCGGACGTCGTCATCGTCATCATCATCACCACCATCAGCATCACTAGCGGTTAGCTTAGCACTGATAAAAAATATAATTACAATACAACCCCCGTCACTTACGGTACTTTTTTGTTATTTTCATCAACCTATCAACTGTGTATGAGTTGGTATACGTACAAGGTAGATGATCATTTGCCTTCGAACAATGTTTATGTAATTTTTTATAGGTAGGTACATTTGCACAGATATATCACAGAGTATCGCTAAGTATCAATATTGTTTGATTCAAATCTGCATTAAATAAATACTTATTTAGAATCTGAAACCTTTGAACATTATTTTTTACGTAAATATAGGTAACAATATATCATTAGTCAACGTTAAAAGTGGTAAAAAATTTTTAAAAAAAAAGTCACATCAGGTAGTCATGTTGAAAAGTTAATCAAGTACCTAGATTTTGTTCGTAGATGCTACGTTGCATTGCGTTCAGGGATGGTGAACATGCACAGAACAAAACAAATAAGCAGAACAAAAAAACTAAAAAAAAAAAAATTTAAACAAAAACCCGAACAGAACAAATCAAAAAAGAAATTGTTCAAGAACGAAACAGAATCGAGTGAAAAGGAATAAAACGGAACCGAACAGAACGAATCATATGTAATCTATTTATAAACAAAATCAGAACCAGAACAATAAAAATTCGACACGATTCGTTCGTGAACACAAGTTCATCATCCCCGGTTACGTTGGTATCGGTGCTGACAATTACTTTGCTGGTTGTTTAAATGTTTACCGACTAATGACTAGTGCGAAACCACAAATATATTAATACATACATGCATAAGTGCTGCAACGATATACACGTGCTCTTACTTACCTTCGTATGTACGTATGTGCAATTGTGCAAGTTCATCCGACAAGGTTCGCGTTCGTACTTTACAATACAGACGAGTGTATTATAATATTACAGGTACATTACATGACCACGTATGTACTGCTATTTAAATAGTAGTAACTCCTATGAAAAGTGTAAAATAAATACAAGATGGTACTTTTGCAAGTACAAATACTGCTAGATATAATATACCTACAATCCTACATAAATGATTGTACGTTCGCCGCGCTGGTATCTAGCTCGACGGTAATTTTTCACCAATTACTAGCGGCTCGGCTGACTGCGATAAAGGTACGCCTATTTTTGACAAGATTTTATCCATGTGTTCGGGATACTCGCCGTGGGCTTTAACTATACCGGTCAAGTCGACGTTTACCATCCTGCGATCTCGTAAATTGATTTCTTGCAGGCCTGCTACACCATCCACCGCAATCGATAGTGTACGATATAGAAATCTCAACAGCCAATCCTCGCTACAAATGAAAATTAATAATCACGTTTAGTTACATGTATCAAGTAGGCGTGTGTACATTTTTAAATCGATGTTTATGTAAAGATGAACGAAATTACCGGTTAAAACAATTGATGATTCGACCAGCGACTACTTTCGGAAATTTATTCCAATCGGAAAGCTGAGCCGTACAAGGGGCTCCGATCAGTATTACGTCTTGAACGATACCTTGGCAATTTTTCCGAAGGGACATTTCCTACAAAAAATACAATAGAACAGGTATAAATCTATCTAGGATAATCAGACACGTACTTGCACAATAGTCTTACCCTTAGACAGTAAAATATAACACGAGCTCCTAGACTATATCCGACCAATGTAACAGGTCGATGACCTTGATCACGAGCCAGAAGTACTTCGGCGAGTTGTTTGCCAACTTGACACGATCTGCGTAAGCAAACTCCCCACGGATTATCGATTACCGAAGCTAATCCTAATAGGCCAGCCGGCCAGGAGACAGCAGTCAACAATCCTGCGACGAACAAAAAACCGAAACAAAACAAAGCGCCGTTATATACGAAGCTGATCGAAGACGAGGCAGCGACAGCGAGTATTTTTTACCCGAAAGAACGGTGAGTTTAAGCACTTCTTGCGTAGCTACCGAAGCGACAAATGAAAGTATATACTCCATCGCTTTGCCCAGTTCTAGCAAATAGTTGCTTTCGTACTTCAAGTAATACTGCTCGCGACCGATGAATAAATGCGACCACGCTTTCGTATAGTTTTCGTCTCTGTAAAAGGGTTGGAAGTACGTAGAAAAACGTACTGTGTACTAATAATATGTACCTACATTTTGTAATACTTCTAGCCTAGTCAATTTATGATACCTATGTACAAAAAATTTCGCAGTATGTAACTCAGACATACTACGTACCTTCACACACATACAAGAGGACATCTCATAGCTTACGTTTTATCTTTGATCCATCCAGAAACGGCGATGGTAACGTGTAATTCGTTAATCTTGTTAATAGAACTATTGGCGCCTCCGTCAGGCGTGGCTGTAACCGGGTCGCGGCTGGTATCGGTAGCCATGGCACAGTCTGAAGACGACTCGAGTTTATGAAATTCGAATTCCTCAATGTCACCAACACGTTTTCGCATTTTATATCCTGTCGCGATCGCGATACAATATTAAGTACACTCGATATATAAACTTGTAGGCACAAATAACTACATGCATTTTTACCACTCAAGGTATCTGTATGAGAAAGCGAACCAAGCTATATCTTACCAGTTAATCCACCGCCAGCGACTCCGAACAGCGAACCTACTACAGCGATTCCAGTTACCGAGCCGATTGCTGTGAATATGGCCGACGAGCCAATAACGCTAGTTAGACCAGCGCCAATCAATGGCGCCGCAATTCCGCCGGTTACTCCGATCAAAGCTCCACCACCTACCGCAGCTAAACCTATCCACGCGTATCTTTTCGCTTTGGCTGAAAATTTTCGACTAGCCATTGCGGTTTTCTCTTCTCTGCAAAAAAAAAAAAAAAAAACAATACATAGCAAAATTTTTCTTTTTTACATTTTACTCCACATTAATATACTAGAATATTGTGTCAAAGTATGCAGCGAGTATAGCTGTAGCATACTTGATAAACTCAATAAAATACTACGTATAAGTACAACGTGGCCGTACTGAGACTGTTCCCATTTTTGTAGCAAACACTGAATCAACACTCTTTCGTATTCTTCTATCTTATGCACGTCGATTTGAAATTTGCCAGCTATTTGCTGCAGTAAAACTCTCCATCGAGCATCGTATTTACCTGCATAGCATAAATAAAAGCATAAGTACGTACATAATATACAGTATGAATAGAAGTACATGTACAACATACGAGTACTTAATTATTCGTATGTCATGACTGTAATGAAGGCACTCACGACAAAAAGTGATAAACACTACCTGCGCGTGCTCCTTGAACGCATTAATTAAAAGTAAAAAGTCAATAATTAACGAAGGTAATAGGATACAATCACACTGCTGAGTCTACTACCTATGCGTAAGTAAGTAGCTGCAGTATAGTTATCTCGGTGTTGGGAAATTTTTCAACACTTACCATCTTCAACGGCTATCGTGATGAAGTTGAAAATGATTTTTTCAAGATCTTCTGATTTGGTGAAAAATGGTTCGCTCCGCACCAGATCCAAGTACGGCTCAATCGAATGAGAAATCGTACCTTCTACAAGTTGTTTCATTAAAGGTTTAACCTGAAGTCGAAAAGGTATCCCCGTTATATAAAACGTATTTTTAATGAGTAAATACGAGTAAGAGTACCAACATAAGTAACATACACCTGGGCACAAAGAGTATGTTAACTCACCCTTTCCGGAAGCTGTAAGTTGGCCGTAATAGACTGGATGGATTTCGAACAAAAGGCCGCATCCCATTCATTGCCAAATAGCTCATTTAGAGTCGAAGCGCAAATGGCGGCTAATGCAAATCTGCCCGCCTCCGAGATACTCGATTCGTCCAACTTTAATGCGATAATATCGTTTAATTTGTCAACTTCCGTCTTCTCGTCTGTTTTTGAAACGCTTTTAAACTCGTCTCTGATATTCTGTTCATCTTTCTGGATTGAATTTCGGGGGTCCTCGCCATCTTCGTTACCGCACGGCAACTCGTCACCATCTACCATAGCAACAATTGAAAAAAACATATATTTATGAGATGTAGTTACGTCGCTTTGTACCATGTTACCAATCTTAACTCAGCCCCACTCAACTCTTGATCCAATGCTTATTGCTTACCTGAACAAGTAGGTTTTATTAGGTTTGAAGCTTCCATATTTGAGTATCGAGTGCATTTGCCATATTTTGAATCAACTTTTCCAACAGCAGTTTCGCCCTTATCGACCACGTCGTCGCTTCAATTTCGCCGATACACAGAGAGTTTTTCGGATGGAAAAATAACTGAAAGTTGTACTTCGCTCAGCATTCCGCGTAGATACACCAGTATAAAACTATTTCATTATTTTATCAGTTAAAGTTTAATCAGTCACTTGTTGTTCTTGTTGTCTTTCCGTTTCCGTTTCGTTTCCAACAAGATTCATAAAAATATTCAAAGAGGTCGGTATGGTCGGTATGGTCAATACCACCTTGGTACAGTTGGTACCATGCCGTAAGGTTAGGTGTTTCAGTTAATTTCAGTTTCGGTTTCAGTTTCCAGACTTGCCAGGGCTTCTCAAGTTTTATCAAGTGTAATTTCCTAATTTCAAAAATCGAAAAACCACCAACTTATTTCGAAGCTTAAAACTTTTTTTCCGATGGTCCAAAAAAATGTAAATTTACTGTCTAGCCTATTTTAAGGCTGCTGATCACGAATCTGCCATTAGTTTCTCCATCCGACGCATATTCGCAGAGATACGGCGCTTTTCTCATTCTCAATCCAGAAGTATCGTACGTAGAATCTGATTGCAGATTCGTGATCAACGAGGTCGACTCTGATCGACTCTACCATCCTGCACCCTCTATTTGCCCAGTTTCGACGATTTTTAGAAAGTGACTAAAAAAATTCACATTCCACCCCGAAGTTGAACTTTTTTTCTATGGGTCCATATGATGATTTTTGAAAAAATGTTTCGTGATTCGTGTTTAGAAGAAATGCGTACATAATATTCTCATTCTGTTCGCAAATTTTTTGGTTATGCGACATATTTAACAAAGCGGGAAAAATGGAAAATTGGAAAATTGGAAAATCTCAGTTTATGGCTTTCACAAGGCGTACGAGGCTGATTGGATCATCAGTTATTTATATTACTAATTCGAAACTGCTGGACACGAATCTGTGATCAGTTTCAGGTTTTTTATTCTCGGAAGTAACTTCTGCCAAGTAAGAAACATACTTGCACGCGATTATTCAAAAAATAATATATTCGAAGCGTAAACTAATACAAAATTTTTTATGCATTATACGTACACGTTAATAAAATGTTGGACATAATATTATAACACGTGTAAGTAAATAGCTATAAAAAGGAAGGAAGAAAAAAGAGAAAAAAGGATAAAATACGATTCAAAAAAAAAAAGAAATAATAAAAAGAAAAAAGGAGATAATAAAATAAATTCAAACTACAACAATATCACAAGATGAACGAAGCATACCATTACACGATATGCTGCACAATACTACATCTTCTTACATTACGGTGTTTGCCAAAATAATGGAAAACGACGAATCGATTGACGAATGAACGATAGCGCGCCAACGCAACGCGAACAAACGTCCGCGTAATATTCGTACAAAAAAACAAACGAAGAGACAAAAATCAGTCTTTACCCTGACTTCAGCACAGAAGATGACGTTAATAGGTATTTTGTTAGCTTGAGCAGCTCCGCTCGTCAACGTTCAAGTTTTTTCTCCGGCAAGAGGGGTCGGTGCGACACGTCAAATTAACAAACCGCAGCCGCGTTGCGCTCACCTTTGTTCGAAACGACCACTATACAATACATATACGACTGAGAGTGCACCGTCATTCGTCTAGCACCGCGCGATACCTATTTATTACACCATTATTACCAATCTACGCTACGTACTCGTTATATCGGAACGAGTACACGCGTAAGCAAATCAAAACGATAAGAAAATTAAAATTAAAAAACCAACGGTTCGTCTTCTCCATTCAGTGATGGTACCTAAACGATGGGATACGATCACAAAATAGAGAAACCAAATTCCACGAAAGGTGACCATAACTGATGAAATGTTTCTTCGCAGTCAACACGATATCATTATGTCTGCTTGGTTGGAAAATTAAAATGAAATAAAATGAAAAAATACGTACGTACACGGATAGACGATACTAAAAAACCCGCATTAAAATTACAACAACGTAATAACATTAAATTACGAAAACAGAAGAAATAATATTGTATTATCATATAATAAAATTGAAAAAAAAAATCGTTCAGTTGCGATCGAATGAAAGTACTTCTATAAAATATGTACACGCGAAGTAGGTTACAAAATACATAAAACATACAAGTACAACAGACTACCTAAATTTCAAACTCAACGTACTAGATAATGCATTTATAGATGGGTAATACGAACGTAGTTATAAAAAGAAAAACAAAGAATAAATAAAAAAAGGATTTCATCCATATTCGTTTCGTAACTGCAACGCCTCACACGCCGAAAGGGGAACAAAAATAAAATTAATAATAATAACAACGATAGTTGTAAATTAAAATGATAATCATTTCGAAATAGTAACAATACGTACTCGTATTACCTAAATACAAAGTACGATAGGGTAGGTAGGTAGGTAGATTGGTAGGTACCAATGTAAACAATTACATCAGAAATTTACGAATGCGGTCAACTCGATAACGACAACGAAAACATAGGTCTTGGTGCGATTGACGTGCGCGACGACGCTTGTACCCGCATACGTACAACGTTACTCTATCGAGGGTATAATCGTGTCGAGACGAAGAAAAACAACAGGGAACGAGGGACCTGCACAACACACAAGTCAAGACGTAATGTAATGTAAGTAGAACGAAACCGATCGACTGAATGCTTATGCTACTACGTATACTCAGCAAGCAGAGAAAGAACGTTTACCTATTTCGAGGAGATACCAGCCTCCACTTCGGAGGTTTTGGTCGAAGTGTTGTTGGTGGCAGATTTCACTGAATCAGAACCGTCGTCGCCATCGTTTTTAGTATTTCCTGCACAGTCGCCGCCACCGGCACTTTCTGCGATGTCTCCTGCACATAACGTAACGATAAAATGAAGACATCGATGTGGGGAGGGGGCAGGGCGTAACACTATTACGAAAATAGAAATACGCGGATTGTTTCATCTGGCTGAACAAAAGCTCAGCATTGTCGCCATCGAGTACTCACCATTTACAATAACGTCTTGAAAGCGACCATCGTCGTAACCACCGAGTCCGTCGCGATCCTCTGGTTCGCTCGAGTCAGGTTTAACGGTGGTGAGGGTGGTAGCGGCGATATTATCGGTGGTGGTATCACTGCTGGTCACTCCATTCGGCAACTCCGATTCGGCGATCGTATTTATGGAAGTGGCGGTAGCATTGGTGGCGGTGTTGCCGGTGTTGTTACTATAAAAACATGAGCAGCACGTTAGTCGATAGTGAAATAGTGGACGCGGGTAGGTGGGTACATAACTAAAGAGTATTCCTTTTTTAGCATACTAACCCGCCAGATGATGACGACGACGACGAAGAGGACGACGACAAGGTGCCATTACCGATGCTTCCTAATCCTCTACCTTTGCCCGGCACTTTCTTCTCCTTTTTAAACGGTTTCTTCTTGATAAACTGCGCACAATCGACAACAAGTTGAAGAATACTCACACACAGGACGCTACACTGGATCAATCAAGAGCCGCAGCGTTTTTTATTCGTACCTGATGGTGACCATGGTGCAAACGATGCGACGCCGGAGGATGCTGAGCGCCGGCCGGTAAGATATAAGCGCCGGTAGCGGAAGCAGCCGCAGCCGCTGATTCGTAAGGTGGTTGCGATAGGTTGTAATTCGCTCCCCAACTACCGACGACGACGCCGGCTATTTCCAATCTACCACCGAGCGATCTTCTGCCGCGGCCAGCACCAGAAGCGAGTGCCATCGACGATGGCGCTCCCGGTGCCGAAGACGACGCAGCAGCGTTTGCTCCCGTCATTCGCATACGGTGCTGATTCATGTAAGATGACGGTCGATCGTGCGTCTGAGAATGAAGGTGCTGCTGTTGCTGGTGATGGTGGTGGTGCTGCTGCTGTTGTTGCTGGTGGTGGTGATGGTGATGAGGATGTTGTTGGTAGTGATGGTGATGTGCGTAAGGAGGCACCGGTGACTTGAATTCTTCTAGAACAAAATCGGCGTAAATGAGTATTTATTACGTATCTATGCTGGTACTTACAAATTACTTAGTTGCGTTGAAATATGTAGTTCATTATGGAGGGACGCAGAATTAGCCGGTATCGTCGTCCGAAAAACAAGTACAAATTGTGTGCGGTTTACTTACGTTAGATAAATTGGTAGGTAAGGGTAAAAAATATGATTCTTGTACCTTTAGCGGACATGCTTGTACGTATACAGGCCAAGTAATGTGAAAGTGAATGATAGAATAGCGAACATACGACATCAACGAAACATATACTACAATTTAGATGAAGACAAGACAAGACATATTGTAGATAATGGTAGTACTGCGTACACGAATATTACTAAATACAAAGACAACTAGACAAGAAAAAGACAAAAAAATATAAAACTCAGTTGCATTAGAACAGCAAAAGAGCAATAACAATATTACGAAGAAGACAACAAAACAAATATTACGCAGACAATAACACACAACGATCAATTTCGGGCTTGATATTCGACCGAAGAAAGTACTGTGTAGTGTGTACTACGGCATCAACGGCCATAATCGGATGAATATGTACTGAGTAGTTCGGTATAATGCACCGTTTGACACAATTATCAGCCACCGTCGGGTTTATCATTCTTTTTCTTCAACGGCCATTCGTGTAGCCACCTCGCTCTTTCCCTAAAATTACCATTTCAACACAACACATACAATTTAGCACGAAATCTTTTCATCAACATTTATGCACATGTACATAAATACGCCAGTACAAGAAGTATCTTCACAAACCTACGCCTATAGCCTCAATCATTACACACTTTTAGCCACGGCAGTGTTAGTAAGAACGACGACGACGATGACGATAATAATAATGGAGGTTAAAAATAACGTAATACGTGCGAGATCACCTTCTGCAAGTGCGACTAAGCCAAACCGAAACGACAAATGCGAAAAAACTCACCGGGGACAGCCGCAGCGGACGGAATCATCGTCGATGGTAACGGAGGACGGGCGAACTGAACGTTTAATCCTTCGAGAATGGCTTGTCTCATTCGTTCGGCTTGCATAACGAGGCCGACGCGGTTGTTACACAGTTCGTGTAAATTTTTCACGCTGGTAGCTTTCAAGAACATGTAGTGGAATAGCTTGCCGTCGAAAAATAGCCACGGGCAGCACATCAGCCAAGGTATGGGAGCGCCGCAAGCGTCGTTTACCAGCATCGCCATTTCGACGCCTTTCATAAATAGCGCAGCCAACTGAATGGCGCGACACGACAACTGGGGTATCTGCCGAATGAACATACTTCTCGTAAGTCTCACGCTCATTAATCAAAAGAGTGTACACGAAGAGATACCATTTCGAGGGTACACGTACCTTTACATCTTGAATAAAATTAGGAGAAGAAAATTCGGGCGATAGGGCCGCCACGATGAACGCATCCAATTCGGGTTTTCTCAAGATTTTCTTCTCCGGAAAAGACATGATATACCTGCAAGCAAACCATAATCAACGATCTCAAAATACATTTCCAAATGGTCAGGCAACCAGCGCCGGTGATACGTACCTTAATACGACAGCCGCCACCAATAAATGTTGCGAAACGAATTCTGGATTCAATAGCAACTGAACGTCGGATCGCATGCAAGTCAAAAAAGCGCGTAATCGTCGACGCTTGTCATCTTGTGTCGTTCTACATTCAACGAGACGCAAAAAAACAAACATTACGTTAGCGACGAATAAAATTTGCACATACATACACCAGCGACACACTCACCCGAACCAGAGTCTCTGAATGGTCGGTACTCGCCACCCAACTGGCTCCGCTTTAACGTATTCGGCTTTGTGAGTTTGCGTAGTCGCGTTGAATATCCACTCTTTAATACGAATGTCAATTTCTACGGCTGCAACGACCACAAACACCGATAGTAGTGATAGACAGGGTGCTGAATGGTAAATTATCGACGAGGAGTATTCGCAACTTACCGGTATTATTTTTCGACGCCATGTACATATGATGATGCAGATTGAACACGATCGCGTACACCATTTGACGTATGGGCTTATAAAATAGATACACATTCGGAATTTGTTGCTTGGCGTCTTCTAATATGACCGGCAATTTTATTTCACCCTGGAAATCACAACGTATACGCTATTTATAGGTACAGCTCTACATTCAGTACCCAATTTGTGGAAAAGTAGGTGCAGAGTAGACGAACACTACTCGAGTCCTGTTTTAAAACGAACCTGCGACAGAATTTGATATATATAAGGCGACATTAATCCTTTGCTGTGCCGCTCGCTGACTGTACGCATAACTTCGTGAGGCACCGGTGGTAGAATCGGAGCAGGCTTCTGTTTCTGGTCTTTTTTCGTAGTCTTAACAGCAGAGGGAGATGTGGCGTCGGTCAGCACTGATGAAACGGACGATGTTTCGCTGCTTGTACTCGTCATACCACCGCTATCGTAATTACCACTGACGTTTAAGCTGTCTCCTACGAAACACAATCGATAATACACCAGTTACTAAACTTGTCCAAGTAATGGATGCACTTGTAGCGGTCTACTGACTGTACTACGAAAATGCGGTAAAATACGCGAAAAGTCGCCTGCCATACTCACCGCCTCCGCTAATATGGTCGGAACAGCTGTCGTTTGATGTCGTGGTAGTGGTTATGGAATCTTCTTGACCGGTATTAACGTTGTTGAAACACGACTGAGCTTCTTTGAACGTATTTAATAAGTTTTTCTGCAATAATACGCCAAATTTATTACAATATCATAATCTCACCTCGTTTTGAATTTTCTATTCGTGATTGATAATTATTACGAATGCGATCGCGATCACGTACCTCGCCGCTGATGTTTTCTGAAGCCAGTTTAGTAGTGTCCAAATCGGGTTCTTGAGATATATCGGTATCTTCGACATTACTTTTAGCATCGTCGCAACCGACCGCGCTACTGTTATTATCACGTTTACCTGTTCACGTTCCGTATAAAAATAGTACGAATAAAAAATAAAAATGGAAAAAAACAACGAACCGACTGTAACATGACCACTACGTATGTATTATCTTACCCGATGATACTGAACGATACTTGAGAAAACCGTCTTTCGTTCCGTCCATATAGTATTGTATACTCTGTTTCAGCGTCACTTTTCTGGGATCGTCGTTGTCACCAAATATTTGCGTTACAATTTCGTCCAGATCGTTGGTAGTGTTAATGTCGTTGAGATATTTGGCCAACTTCCTAACCACACTTTCGGCGTTATTACTCTGCAAAGAAAACAACAACACACATTATACGATGATTTCGTGCCATTGCTATTTGTACCTCGACATTTGCATTACGAAAAACAAAAACGAACCTCGTTCAACAAATCGATACCGGCTTTTTTATACACGTCTCGCAAGTCGTGTTCGGTCAGCAGATAATTTCCCAGCAGGGCGACAAGAACGCACAATTTTTCGTTAGTCAACTGCAATTCTTTCATCAACTCGGAAATGATAAACTCTCTGGATTCTAGCGTGCCCTGTCATCGAGAAAAAGATTGATTCATTTCATTGCATGGATCAAATCTCCATTAAAGTGGATATGGCCGTACTCACTTTGAATTTAAGCTTGAACTTATTGGCGGAGAATAAACGAGGTGGGTCGAAAGCAATGTACTCGGCATCGTCTGTGATAATTCCGTGAAAATTATTTTCGCGACAATAGGCTATGACTTCTTGCCGATAATCGTCTATAGTGCATACGACGTTCACGTTCTTGTGTCGTAACATCATTCTCAGCGCCATTCGTAGACCCACCGGAGGGATCCATAATTTGTTACCGGGTGGATAGCCGAACTTGGCGACATGAGCCAGAACCTAAATCCATACACGTGTGTATTATTACACAACCATTAAGTACAAAGTTAACGAACATAGTCGCCTTCTAATCGAAACGATTCGTTCGATCGAACATACCCTGTTAACTTTCTCGAACTCGCGTTTCTGCTGAGTGATCCATTCGTTCATTCTTTGCGATTCGATGGCGCCGTTGAAAAATACGGTCAACTCTATATTGGCCGATTCAGCCAACGATATTAGTTTATCAAGAAAATCAGCCATCCTAATCCACTGGCCGCCGCAAATCCAATCTGCGCACATATTAAAGAAACAATAAACACATACATCTACGTACCAGTGCTTTGTATTGTATATATCGAGCTATGATACTTACCGGAAAAAAAACCACCGTAAAGGCGATTCAAACAACATTCGCCGTCGAGTACCAGACAGAATTTAGTCGATGAGGCGGCTCCGGCATCCGATTTCTTCTGCAGCGGCGGCGCTGACGGAACCTTACTTTTAACGAATTCTCTGGCAACGCTCAACAGATCAACCTCGACGACGGCATTCGGTATACTTTGATTTTCCAACAACTCAAGCAAGAATTTTGCGCCCATTTTGAAATACTTTATTTTATCGTACGATCAATAAATACGTATAAACCGTCGACACAGCTGCAAAAGAATAAATACAGAAAACTAAGGTGATGATATATGATTGATAAGACGGAGACGATTTAATATTCGCTCGATACATCGAGTACGTCCAAATACAGCACGATACTAAGAGTATAATTATGCACTTTGAATTATGATTTGCACAGTTTGTAATACCGCAGACTTTGACCGCAGGCCGACAAGAGTACTCGCTATTGTTTACCAATTACTTATGATTTGCCGGTAACATTACATCGCATAATACTGACACTGGCATTAACGTCTAATGTCGATTGCCCAATATATTGTACTACAAAAAAAATAAATAAATAAAATATGGGCTATGGGTTTTGTAAGAACATTGGAAACATGACTACATGGCCGGTAGCGCATTCCGTTGTTAATTATTCACAGATGGCATAGAATATTCAACAATTCGTCAAATTACGAGCATTTCAAATGAAACACCTAACTAACCCAGGTACAAGTGTTGAAAACCCAAAGTTCGGCTTCGCAGTCGTGTTTTAGAATGTTTTACTTACGCGTGTTTTATTGTATGAACACGATCGAATTACACAAATTCCTTACAAACTTTCTACTTCACCAAAAAAGTAAGGTCAAGTAGGTGGAATTTACTTACATCGTGTTTAGTGGAAGTAAAATGCCGGAACCATCACTCGATTGGAATCACGACGAGATTTATACCTACGACAGTCAAAGTTATAGCAATGGTCGTACAATTTCTGCAACTGCATACAGCTCACAATCATAAAATTATCGAACAGCAAAATAATTATAAATGATACGAAGTTATAACTAAGAAAATTATAAAAAACATTTAATCCGAGACGAGAAAATGAAGCCGGACAACGCAGAAGGTAGAAACAGATGCGTGATGCGACATTGTGAGTTGTGACTGTTGGAAAAATACTACGACGTACGCAAATTTTCGTGAAACTGGATAAATACTATGAATTATCACGTGACTTTGAAGCCGAATTCTGTTATGGTATCTATCCGTTTCACGAAAATTTGTGTACCTTTAATTGTGACGCGCTCTGAGAAAATCAGGCTTATCCATTATCCGTATGTGACACGCTCAAGCCTGATTTTCTCAGAGCGCGTCACAATTTTATCAATAAATAATTATCAAAATCAAGAAATCAACTCGACAATACCTACACCTAATATTTTGGCAATCATGAATTTTCTGATGAATCAACTTGAATTGTGATTTTGTATTGTCTACTCTATCCATTCGTATGTTGTATTTCTCGATTTTTACTTTGTATCATAAATAAAAATTATATTGCGAGGCAATCGATGATTTCAGATTGTGCGCTGCTTGTATGTATGTACATATTATGTGGTGGTAGAGATTATATGACCATCGCTTTTTTATTCCTCTGTCTGTCGCTGGTGGAAATCTCGTCGTGATTTCAATCGAGTTCATGATTCATGTCATGATTCAAGATTTACTTCAAGTTCTGTTAAACACGATGTAAGTGAATTCAACTTACTTTACCTCGCCGTTTTACGAAAATATGACTGCTTCGGATTTAAAATTGTTAGGGTGTATTCTTTTCACGCGATTTTACTCGATTGTAATTTTTTTTTGAATTAATTTACTCATGTACCTACTAATCTTATTCAATTATTGTTCATTCAATACTATCTTCTTAGTTAATTTGTATTCATATCGAAAGTGTAAATAAAATTATTTCGTATTCTTCATTTGTAATCATCTTTATATTTTTACATTCTAAAATACATTTCTGTAACATGTAAACAATAATGCAAGAAAGAGGAAAAAGAGAGAAAAAATGAAAATATTTTATACATTCAAAACGGAAACAACATTAATTTTACCATCACGAAGGCAAGCTTACACGCGCCTGTTGTACTTGACTTCGGTACTAAGTGTGTAAACAACAGTGAAAACGTCCAAGTGCCACGGTGTAAGACAAGACGTGCAAAACAGTATAGTAAAATTTATTCATTTCATTTCATTGGCTAATTAGGTAGGTAGGTTGATAGGTACCAGCGTCATTACCTATAGACGAATCGTGTTAATAAAACTGAAACTACAGCATCTAACTAACTTCCAAAATTACATCAAAGCACGCCACGTCTCTACTCGTACTCGGCTCGACTTGACTAAAATTGTACCTATCTCTTTAGTAGCATTTGCACAGTCAACGTTATCTAATCGCTTTTCGTACGTGAGATAAGGGTTGCCTACGATGTGTATGCGAAATTTCGTACGAGACATTGAGACAACTTGATTCAACCGACTACGAGAGAGAAAGAGAGAGAGAGAGATCTGAGTAAACGAGATAATACGTACGGCGAAGAAAAAAAATAGGTAGCTAGGTGTAGGTACTCTACAGAGGCACATCACGATTACACACGGAATAAATGCTAATCGAAAAATATACGCGTACACGCGAGAATTAATCCCTTGCTCCTGCCTCGCCCTCCCTTTGCCGCCCTAAGAAACCGAAGAAAAAAAAAGCGCTACCACATTGAAAATTGAAAAACATATCTACAACTCGTGACAATAAGACGTCAAAGAAGGGGGATAAAAATACACGTTAGCTTGTACTCGCGTTTCACAGCCTTGTTATATTTATGTAATAATAAAATAATATCAGACAGACGAGAAAAAAGCGATTCTATAGAGATTCTCTAAGTTCTACTCTTCGACATAATATTTCTGTTCACCATCCTCCTTTTGGTAATATTCGCGTATGTATATGTATCGAGAAAAAGAAAAAAAACGAAGCGACTAGTTGTACTCTAAAATATGCACAAATTAACGAAAGTTAGGCAATAATGCATATAAAACTAAACTACAAGAGGGAGAAAAGACCAAGAAGAAGAAGAAGAGAAAATAAAAATGAACAGGAACAGGAAAAGAAGGATAGAAAATAGAGAAAACGTCAGAATAACAAAAAACAACAACAGTGACATTTTTCGCTAAACAAAATAGAAACACACACTAACACGGCAAATTGAGGAGAAAAAAGTAAACGAAAACAATAAACAAAAAAAAAAAAAAAAATTAATTAAAAATAAACCGAAACACGTACCCAGCATTCGGTTCGCGAGAAATTATACCGCGACAAAATCTACAACGATAAAATTAAAAAAAGAAAAAAAGGGGGAAATTATTGTCTCGTCGCGCATCTATTAACCTATAAATAACAATAATATTATTTTCATCTAGCTCTACGTAGCAAAGATATGTGCGAATTTCATAAAAAAAAAAAATATGACCAGATCGATAACCAAAAACAAAAATTAACAAAAAAGCTTATTTAAAAAAAAAAGAAAAAGAAGAAAAAGAAAGAAAGAAAGACGATAAAAGTTAAAATCTACGTAATTAAACGTAAAAACCTGATAAAAATTATTTTCAAAGATACATCATACATCAATCATATCGATATTTGGTACGCTATAAAATGTATTCATAAATGTAATTTCGACGAAAGAAAGAGCATTGGTAAAACTAGGTGGGTAAGAAAAGGGGACAGGGGAGTACATGATACGATAAAATCATACGCGCTAATCGTAAATGGTACTTTTCTGACGTCCGCGTCCGTCACTTCTTTATGGGAATACCACGTTGAGTTAAGCCTTCGAATCTCTTGAATGTGTAATTTATGAATACCCAGTCTTTATAGTTGCCTTCGCCGTCGGTCGGAATAGGCGCTGACGCTGCAAATTGAAAAAAAAAATAGAAAACTAAGAACATGATCGAGTGGCGATATAACGTTGTAAAAATCACGGTCGCTTACGTATTTCTAGCTTCACGTCGGGGAAATCGTCAAAGTTGGACGTGTCATCGATAGACTTTACTTGAACAGGAATGGCGGCCGGACGTTCGCGTATATGCTCCCAGTCGACGCCTTTGAAGAAGGCCGGAGCGCCGTGGCCTTTCAAATCGTCGACTCCTTTCATGCTGCCGAGACGTCGATCGCATTCCGCGCAGAACCTCATGGTTACTTCTTTGGCTTCTTCGCTGATTGGAATTTCCGGCGGGAAGGTAAGCGTTTCGCGCCAGTTCATCACTTTACGATACGTTTCTTGAGGATTTTCGCTGCAAAATGGCGGATATCCTGCGGACAAAGTCGATCGAATCATCAACTCGAAACATTGGCATAACCTATGTACGTAGCTGAATTAGCATAACGACGCGACGTTTAGCTCACCTATTAACATTTCGTACATAATCACACCCAAACTCCACCAGTCGCACGCCGGTCCGTAGCCAGTTTGAAGGAATACTTCGGGCGCGATGTAATCGGGCGTACCGACTGTACTGTACGCCAAAGCTCTTCTATTCTTTTTCCAGCTCTCCGCTCGTCTTTTACTATCCATTAGACTGCTCGCTGTCGAACATGTTGGGACAAAAACAAACACCATATACACCACAGTTTACTTCACTCAACTCCTACAGGAGTTTCGAGCTCGAAAACGAGGAAAAATTTGACGACATACATCAGGGTGTCACAAAACTCACGAATGAAGACCGATTTTTTGGAAAATTTGCAATTTCCAGTTCGGGACGAAAGACACGAATAAGTCTCTAAATTTGGTTTATACCCTTTTAGCCATCTGCCAAATTGAATGAGAATAGTTTCGAGCACAGTCATTTTTCAAAATTTCCAGTTTTTGGAAAATTTTCAAAATTTTTTAGAGGCTCCAGAACGGCTCGAAACCGGGTCCAATTGACTCGGCAGGTTAAAAATAGGGCAAGTACCAAATTTTAGATTTTTCGCCGACGTCTTCGCATTTTGAGAATTTTTCATTTCTTTCAAAATTAAATTACTGGATACAATTTTAGTCCCGTCAACTGGAAATTCCAGATGTTCGTAAAACCGGTCTTAATTGGGCGAGGGGGTCACCAACAGGTACCGATTGCATTTATACGCGGTAAAAGTCGCACTTTTGGAGATTTTGGAGCGTTTTTTATCAACTGGAAATTTCCAAAATTTGCTGGCGGCTCCAGAACGGCTCGAAATCACCTTTAATCGATTCAACGAGTCGAATATAGACTACATACCGAATTTCAGACTTCTAGCTCAATTAAGTAAAATTTTCTTCATTTTTGACATATCAACTACAAGTAAATTCGATTTTCAAAAATTCACCAAAAATCAGAGGATGCAGCTTAAAACCTGAAATTTTGGTTCTGGGGGTATTTTTACATTTTACATGCTTCATCCATCTGTGTTGGTTTGGTTGTGAAATTTTTTGTGAGATATAAGAGGCATTTATGACTTTTGTGACACACTGTATTATACCTAAATTCATTTTTTTTTTTTTTTTTTTTTTTTTTTTTAATACTTACTAAAATCCGACGGTTTTGCTTGACTGAGATCTCTATAAAAATCAGTTCGATGAGACTTCTTCAATCCGGTACAAAGACCGAAATCCGATAGCTTAATATGGCCCCGAGCATCTAACAATAAATTGTCTGGTTTGATATCCCTGCGGCGAGCCATTTACATGTAACAACAAAAACAACACACACGTTAGTTAGGTAAGTATAGGTAATTATCGTCGGTTGATTGGGACAGGACCATAAATGCAGCTGGTCTACGCTGAGGTCGTCGCCTCGTCGCGTCGCGTTGTAATGAAAATCTTTTAAAAACAATACCCATCGAATCGAAATCGAAACACCAACGTACCTGTGAATAAATCCTAATTTATGTATCGAATCTATAGCTAGAGCAGTTTCGGCGATATAAAACTGAGTACATTCTTCGCTCAACGTATCCTTTTTCATTAACAACGTCATCATATCGCCACCGGGTAAAAATTCCATTATCAAGTACAAATTAATTGGATCCTGTATTCGACAAACAAAATACAATACATCGATTAGGCGGTTTCACAAAAAGTTACCAAAAAAATAATATTCGTACATAAGTAAGTCCAAGTGTAGCCCACCAATTACCCATTATATTGCCCATGCCCGCCCCCACTCTCCTCGCCATGCCTTGCCGGGCACCTTCGACGGTTACGTACCTCTATACTTATATTATACGGTCCCATCGTTAAAGTTTTCACGAAAAACTTTTTCGATCAATATAGCCGCCCGTCCGCCGTCGTCGTCGTCGTCGTGTCGCATTATTCTTGATTCGAGGGCATAAGTCGAAGCGAAAGTGTGGCACGGACAAGTCGACCGAAGTGTACATTCGACACGGCGAACTTATGAATTTTTCAATTTTACTAACAAAAATTTAGTTCTAATGTCTGTAGGTACAATTATCATCGATTTCGTACCCGCAAATAGGTTCGAAAAAAAACAGTTGGGTGGAGGGGGTGTCAAGGCGATCGGACGAGCATATCGAAAATCGAGTACTCGTATTTTTTACCTGGAAACTGTAGTACATTTTGACCACCCACTGATGATCAGCTTCAACTAAGACGTCTCTTTCAGCTCGTACGTGGGCTATTTGCTCTTTCTCCAGCATATCGGCCTTTCTTAATATTTTCATCGCGTAAACATGTCCGGTATCTTTCTTTTGAACTAATCTAACCTGAAATTTGATAAAAGCGAAAAAAAAATTAAATTCAAGTACGTACTGAACAGATACTGACACACACTCGCAAGCACACAAGTCTATGCAGTACATAGTATGAAGGAAACTCGGTAAAAAAAAAAAAATCGTGTCATTTAATTTTCGAGACGCCTAATTTATGTTGGCAGAGCGAACGCGTCGCGTCGAGTATAATACTTATTATGTATTATTCAAAGCAAAAGAGAAAAATTCCATTACACATCATTTCGCGTATTTTCGTTCATTTCGTATGCCATGCCGCTTCGTCGTCCTCTCGTATTCGAAACATATTAAATTGAAAACAAAAATACCAAAAGGGTAGGGAATGGGGGGGACGCTACGAATGATGACGAGAGTACATACGCTTCGTAACGGGGATCACATTCAATTACACATTTCAACGAAATTTGTCTCGTGTTCGTGATTAAATTTACGAGAGCTTTTTTAAACAAAGTCTGACGATATACGCACGTACGTGAAAAATTCGCCGTCGCATAACCCGCACCAAGCCTCGCTGTCGCTCGTCTATAAAATTTTTTTCTCCGTCATTTTACGAACACATTTGAGCGAGGTAGTTTGCGCAGTTGGTTATATGTACGTACCTACCTATGTACGTACGTATTACACGGCATGTGCTTTCGTTTTACGACGAGAAATTATTTCACAAGACAAGACACGACGCGGCGTTTCGAAACGAAATACACGCTCGTAAACGAGCAATGGAATCGCAGTAGGTATTTCATTTTATTTCTTCATTTTTAGCCGAATTTTTGAAGAGAAAAAAAACAGCTCCTGCGGTGGTTTCGATTTTGAAAATTGGAGGGCGAAGTGCAGCTTTTTCCACGTTTGAAGGCTCGTAGAGGTCAGTGGTGTACGTACCTACGTAGTACGTATGCTCCAATGCTTTTGGTGAATTCATTAAGTATATTTTTAAAAATTACCAATCACGATCCAAAATCACGAAATCGTGTTCAGCGAGTCAGTTTACCTGCTCCTTCATACACCTTTTCAGCGCCTACTTTACCTGAAATTCCAAAATCGAACTTTCACGCTAAGAATTTCAAGTTTTGACGAGATAGGAGGGTAAATATTGGTCGAATGGAAATTTCAATGCCAGAATCGGTTTCTGCAAGTCAAATTACCCCCATCTACACACTTTTCACGATAATTTTGAAAAAACTTGGAAAATTCGATTTTTTAAGTATTTTTTTTAGAAAATACCAAACATAAAATCAAATTTTTCGAGTTTTGCCAAAATTATTGCGAAAAGTGTCGAGATGGGGGTAATGGAATTTCCATTCGACCAACATTTACCCATAAAGAGGTGAAAAAAATCAGTCTTTTGCATTTTTCAAGGTCTTCCACCCATCTACATAGAACATCCCTTCCCACTCATTGACTTGAGGAGACGTTCTTGATTATGTGAAATGGGTAAGTAAGGGTGCTGCATTCGCTTTTTGGGGGTTTAGACCTCTCGATCCCATACGACCTCTTTACAGCGGCGAAAATGTTAAACTGTAGCCAATTTTCAAAGTTCTCAGAGCAGTCAATCAGCCTTCAGCTCTGCCCCTCTCATTGAATTAGGGAGAGGAAAACGCCCTCGAGCATGCGGAACGGGCAAAAATCCTATATAATGTTTATGGTGGAATCGATGATGGCTGTATGCGACTTACTTCGCCGAACGCTCCTCTGCCGATGACTTTCAGTGGTTCGAAATCATCGACACCCAATCTGGATCGTTTCAACCTTAGGAACTCAGTTTCTTTTTGCGCGTGCTGCTGCCTTTTCTCCTCCTTTTCCGTTTCTGATAAGCTTTCATCTTTCAACGATTCTTCTAATTTGGCTAACCTGTAGAAATATTCGGTATTAGGTATAGGTATACAGTTCATATTGCCGAATATACAGTCGGTTTGAGAATTTTAAATGTATGGTACCTTTGTTTACGTTCTAAATGCTGCGTTACTAAATTACTATAATAATTTTCCAAAATAACTTTGGCTTTGGTAGCTTTATCTAATGTATGACCGCTAAATCTGATGGTACTTTCACATCCTGTCATCTCCAATACGCCGCCTGTGAACAAATCGAATAATAAAAAATTAGAAATATAATCGACGATCTGTACGATTATCTTGCATACATTTGGTATCAATAATATACGTGTGCGTTCACTCCAGCGTTGTGCGCGCGAGCAACATTACGACTGGTCTGGTATATAGAGGTAGAGAGAGGTAATGGGCATAGGTAAATTATAAATGATTGTAGGTAGCAACGAGCCGATGCCGCGCCGTAGGTATACGTAAGTTAAGTTCGTAGACCTACATATTACGACTACGAGTACCAGTGAGGTGAGCAAAGCTAAGTAAATGCTATCGTTTACCTTCATGCACTCGAGTCTCGAATACAGTGTGTATAAACCATTAGCTTGGCAACACGTAGCGTAGGTTAATGGGTATGTGCATGTTCGCATGCTCCACTGACACAATAATTATGCGAATCCATTTGCTGGAAATACCTATACAGACGTCTACGTTGTCGTATCAACCAGACAGTCCTTACTCGCTCTCAAGAATGGTCTATTGGTCTCGGGTGACTCGAGCAATAAAATTATCTCAATCGAATCCAGTTCCAGACGGTATTGCTCGTTGTATAGGATATCTAATGCGCCAAAGTTCATTCGTTCAAAACGATCTTTTCACAAAAAATAGCATCATAAAGATGTACTACTGATGTTTAATTGAACGCAGGTCTGCTCGCTATGTACTTGTACTCGAGCGCCGAACAAACTATCAAGTATAGAAAACACGCAGAGGCCGATGCCATAAAATGTTCTACCATTAAACCATAATATTATAAACTTACGCAGCCACTGTTTATGCGCGAGTATTTATGTAATGTGAAGTGGTGTACCGCGAGACCTATGCACTGAACCACCACCAGCACTAGCAGTAGCAGCAGTATAGCAGCATATACGCGAGCACAACCGTCGCAATAAAAATTGACCAATAAATGCTAATAAAGGAGCACACGCGTATTAGAGGTTATTTTAATTTTTTATTCGCCCATTACGTAACTGGATAATTACGCGAAATAGGTTTACATTCAACTTGAGATACCTATGTATGTACATGCATACACGAGCTTACAACCACTGTTGCAGTATACAAGGGCGTATACGTTATGTGTGTAGTGTATAGCTTCGCAAATTACAAATTCATTAATACTTCAACTCGTACGATGCGAGAATATCGCGCCAGCATCAACAAGCCGCAGCAACGACAGCGACCGCAAAAAATTCCATCGCCTCGAGGAACGTTACAGTTGGCGTTTGGAATTTTTTTCGCCCTTCGATCGCGTCACAAGTCACAACACGCGATCTAAATTACGTCCAGCGACCGTGATCGGCGAATGCATTGTTTTGTGTTGAGCCGTTCACTACTCGTATAGCAGCCACGGGCCACGGGCACGTCTAGGGTTATATCTTTGGAAAACTATCAGAATTACGACGAATTTAAAATTGCCTCGAAAATTCGTAATTTGTCAGAAAAACTCGCGATTGTTGCAGAATTTGAATAGATACGAGTTAATTATTATCATTTTGGGAAAACCCGTCCATTTATCATTCATTGTTTACTCGTATAATTTCTCGGAATCAGGGTGATATGGGTATGTTGGGTACCTTCTTTCTTCCTTACCATTTTACCATCGGTAATTCTCGTCAAGTATTTCATCATTCGAAATTCCGATCGACCTAGCAAGTAAAATATCGTACCAAAATACGTTTTATTTTTTGTTTTTTCCATTCATGATTTAGCAAATACCTATAAATACAAACTAAACGGCGGTAGCAATTTGGAAAATTCCCAAAGTCTTCGGCTAATCGTTTATCTATCCACCGCATTTGACCATCAATGCTCACTCTCACTAGTTAGTCACAGCAGTATGAATATTCACGTAAATGTACCTATTATCGTTTATCTCACTACAACGGTAATTTAATTTGATATCACGATGATAAGTATGTAACACTCTCGTTAAAATAATAAGTAAACATATTTGTACATAAGCGTACATACATACGCATATTTGTATGTACCCAGACCTACCCCTACCTACCAACCAACTGATAACACTGATGATGGTTTTCTTCATCCCCTTACTTCTCATACAACACGATGGAAAACACGGAAAAATTGAATCACCAAATTTCCAGTTCCGCTAGGGCAGGATATGCTGGGCCGCCATGTTTGGGCTTAGAACGCCTGATAAGTTCGGATTCAACCTCACGAAGCTACGACTGATTTTTTTTTCCGAACTCATCGGGCGTTCTGAGCTCAAAGATTATGGCCCTGCATACCCACGTTCCGCACAAAATTGGTGTCTAAGAACACATAGATCGGTTGGGAGTGAAAAATGAGCGTTTCAATTTTTTTTTTTCAGTTTTTTTGTGAAATCAATTCTGCTAAGGAAAGCGAATGAAAACTGTAATTTTCCAAAAAACAGGTTCACTGATTTGCAACCGCAGTTGTCGATAAATCCCCAGAAAATGGAGCAACGTAAAATATTATGGGATAAAATTTAAACAGCTTGAAATACCGAACACTTTTGAACTGGTTCACCAGTTTGCAACCAGTAGTCAAAGTTCCCGAAAAAATGAAGCTACAAAAATTTCGTGAAACAAAATTTGTAGAGCTTGAAAAACTGAACATTTTTTGTCGTATGCAATTTTTCAACCGGTTCCATAATTGATAATTCCCCAGATATTTACCGGTTTAGGAAGCTTATTGTTGAAAAATTGCAAGGGACAAAAAATGTTCAGTTTTTCAAACTCTACAAATTTTATTTCGCGAAATTTTTTGTAGCTCCGTTTTTTCGGGAACTATCGACAACTGGTTGCAAATTGGTGAATCGGTTTCACAACTGAAACGTGTCACACTTTATTCACCTCATCGAATAGAATCGATTTATCGGCGAAAAAAAACGAACTGGTTTCTTTCTTTTAGGGATACGCCGTACGCAGGACTCCAAATTCAGATCTCTTCATCGGTATGCCAATCAGGAGATATTTATTATATACGATAGAATGGAGGGAGGGGGTAGGGTAGGGTTAGCACTCATTTTTCTAAATTTGTTAGTCTATATCCCCAATACCACATAAAAAATTTTTATGCCCGATCGATGCGTATTAACCCATGACCCAGGGGCAATCTTTGTAACGCACGCGGCATCACAATACTCCCACGAGAACCCGGTAAGAAAAGCGACGTTTCTATTCGGGGTAAATACAGCGCGTTGTTACCCCCACTACGAGTTGTCAAAAGGCTATGAACGCATGATGTATTCCAGGGGGGAGGGGGGGGGGCTAAAGAGACCCCGGAACCAAAATTTTAATCCATTCGGAACATGATTGCGAAATTTAAAATTTAAAATTTGTTGAAAATCGTTCACTTTTACTACTTTTTGAAAATTTCTAATTTAGCCCCTAGTTAACTTACAGAACAGCAATTTCAGTTTTGGGTGTTCAGTTGAATGACCTTCAACTTCAAGCATACAGAGAGTCGAATCCGTTTGAAAAATTCTAGAGGAGTTACGAAGCCAATAATGATGTGTTGGTTTTTCCGCGTCGAGGTTTATCGCGTGTCTCACCAGCGCTCGTGAGAGTACTGATGTAGCACGCGTTACAAAGATTGCTCCTGGGGCACGGGTTAATATGCATCGATGGGGCTGAAATTTTTTTTATGCCATAT
>FIZT01022552.1:0-10390 GCA_900065295.1 Paracoccus marginatus | reverse complement strand
TCTTCAAGATGATATACAAAACTTTATATTTCAACTTGAAAACATACTGAAATTTGGGCAAAAACTTTCAAAAAGCAAAATTTTCATTTGTCTCCAAAATGGCGGATGTCCGTACCTGAGTCTTGGCGAAAACTTGGTAGCGTACGATTACCAAAACCATCGCCCAAAAATAACTTCGGTTCACTTCGAATAAGAGGCAAGAGCAGCGCTCGGCAAATCACGATCCGTTTGTGTTCGGATTTCGGATCATGGATCAAAGCGAAAATATGATCCGAATCACGGATCACGTCATAACACAGCTTGTGATTCGAATCACGATCACGGATCACTTAAAAATGATTCGAGTAATTTCTTTCGGATCATTGGTGAAATTTGCATTGAATTTGATAGTAAAAAGCCTTTGCAAAGAAAATTGAAATGATCCGAATCATGAGTGAAATTATGAACGAAATCACGGATCACTCATAATTTTTGTGATCCGGATCTTCCGACCCCTGGGTACGTAAGAGCATGACTTGCAGATGAGTTGCATCTTCATTCTTTAAATAATTATTTCAATATTATTTCAACTTTTTTATTGTAAAAAAAAATTGTATTCAATAAAATAATCATACATATTATTTATAATCCATTTCCGAAATAATTCAGAATGTAATAATGTGAACTGAACTGAAATTTAAGAAGAATAGAAAAACAGAAAATAATGTCACTTTACAACGAATATTCCAATCGTAGAATAAATTCGTAACTAATAACTAATTACAAGTCAAATTCGTGATAATAACAATTGTACAAGAGACCAAAAAAATTTAGGAATAACTGGAAAAAAATATGTTGAAGATGTTCTCTTCAACTACGCAGAAGTAGTATCCGAATAGTTTTCACGTTTCACCTGGAAAATAATTGAAAAATACATAGATACTTGAGCACGTTCAGATGATAATTATACAACTTCGCAGATGAACCATCCACAACTTGACATGAAACTCGAAACTTACCAATATTTAATGCGAGCATGGGTGGCGGTGAAGGGCTATCCAATGAAATGATGCTTGGACTTACGTAACCAGAACTACTGACCGCTGTGGAAGAAGCTTTTTCAGGTACAGATGTGCCACCTGACGGGGTACTAATCGATGGATTATCATCTTCAGCATTTTGTTTCTCCATACTACAAGTACCTTCCTCAGCTTTATCCTTAGTATCTATCCAATATAACGTAATATTAAAAACACAATTCTCGCGGAAAGTGAATTATATAATATTTAAATATACCCATTTACCGTTTTCATTAGTAGGAGGTGGAGTGAGCGGTGGCGGAGGAGAGATTTTAGGAGGCTCTAATGGAATAATGTTTTCAGTGTTATTCGCATCAGTATCCATTACGTTGTCTTGCGATTCTTCGTCTTCTTCCGTCAAGTCGACGACGGCTCCTGCACCCACCGCATTAGCATCGTTTTCTTCAATAACAGCGTTATCTTTTCTATCGACGTCTATATAAAAAAATAAAGGTACGATAGAGACATAAATATGCACGTTTTGTCGAGTTGAATAATATTATAAAATGATGATTGTGCATGATGATATAAAAATAATACCTTCATTACTCTGAGTTGTATCATTATTGCCTCCATTATTTGTCTGCAAAAAGTATTTAATAATTACAAGTAATACGTTTTACTTCTAACGCAGTTTATTAAAATTTTACCCACTTCTGACTTAGGAGATGAAGCGCCTGGAGAGTTCGCTGACGCGCCATTTTTTGATTTTTCTTCATTATTAGCAGCTTCTTCGTCGTAACTCTTCCACGTTCCATCAACCAAAAGTTGAACTTCTTGACAGTCCAGAGATAATTCTTTGTTTTGCAGCACATCCAGAAAATATCTAAACATTTACGTTCGAGTGAAAACCGTACAAGCGACAAATTTGAGCCAGTTAAATGAAAACGTACTGATCGATGAGCAAATCGTCGAAGTACAATGCTCTATTACAAACTGGACACATCCACATAGGTTTCTTTTCATTCAAACTAATGTACGCAGATCCGTCAAAACATTGCAGATGGGCGCAATTCTTGCCTTTTGAAGGATATAGCATTCGAAATTTGCCCAAAGGGCATACTAAAGAAACGCGAACGATGGTAGTAGCTATATCGTCATCTTCAGCATTCGTACTGTCGTCATTATCGTCGTCGTCATCATCTATACGCTTATACTGCTGACGAACTGCGAATGAAGTATTAGTATTTTGCGTACAATTTGATACATAATCAAATAACGTCTGTAACACCAACTTGTAGCTTTGGTTACGTCGACAGAAATAGTGGGTCGCTCTTTCAATTTATTCAATAAATACTCCGAAGACAGTTTCTCAACGAGGTTAACGGTGGCGACGAAGGTTTTCCCTTGTTCACACGCCCAATTAATGACCAACGTGTTGGCGCAAATTGGCGACATTTTCATATGCGGCGTTATATTTATCGGTCTAGGAACTCTTCGTGATTCGGTACCTGATCTCGAATTCGGGCTACAGATCTAAGCCATAAATGATTGCGTGAGTAGAGGCAAGTAAAGCGAGTAGATACGATTGAATGGCGTCGTTTACCGGTAGTGTACACTGTCTTTGATTCAAGCGCACAAGTAAACCTAGTGGAAGGAAGTCGTCGTATTCGGTTACAGCATTAGTACTGTTGTCCGTGGCGGTAATTCTCAATTGAGCCTGATAAAAATATCGCGGTTGTTATCGATCGAATGCAGAGAATAGTTTTACGCGCTAAGTAATAATTTATTCCAGAAGCTTACCTGAACGTTATATTCGTTTTTTCCGTTTCCGATATCTCTATTCATAGCCATATCCGATGCCATATCACAGGTTAAAACAAAGGAATAATTGAATTCTAGGGTAGCGCTAGTTCTCAGATTATTAGGCAACGTAAGCACATGATTGGAGCCTAAAAAGGAATTTCAAAATTTCAATAAAGTCTGTCAAGTAACCTAACTCACAAAAATAAAAATGTACGCTTACCTAACACAGTGGGTTTTAAAATCTCGTGCTTGATGTTATAAAATGGTAATTTTCTAAATTTAACATCATTAGGTGGCGTATAATGATTTGTCGACGTTACAATGACGGTATTTCCAAAGTTACACACCGGCACGCTAGGCGCGGGGGGAATAGCTTGGCTGAATCCCGAAGTTTGGTACGGATTAGCTCCAACAGCCATTCCACCGGGATACCTCTGCATGTAATGGATAGTCAATGAAAAATAATATTATTACTGTCACTAGCTTTGTAAAGAAATTACTTGAGGTTGATTAGAATACGGTGTTGCTGATACATAATGATTGATATTAGCATTAGGTCTGGGCTGTTGTTGCATGGATTGTTGCGGTGGCAGAATCTGCTGCACCCTAGAACTAGGTATATTATAAGGCATCATATTTTGTTGCTGTTGTAATTCTAAATTATGCGTTTGTTTAGCTTCATCTCTGCAACGTTGTACAAAAAACGAATTAACGAAAATGAATTGAAATTGAAAAGGTGATAAGTATAAGATACATACTGAGCAGCTTTATACAAATATTTAATCTTTTGCTTGAATGCTTCTAGGTTTATATCACCAGGAGGGTTTTTCAAAATTTCCAAAGCTCTCAACTGCAGTTCAATTTTTCTACCAGAACGATTTCTTCCAGCATATCCCAATAAACTTACTAAATCGGAACATCTAAAGCTATTAATCATATTCTGCAAATAGATATAAAGATTTCCATTGATAAAACCTTATCACAGCCTCATTGAAAGACTGAAAATGTTTACTGGTCGCATAAAGATTACTTTTCATTAAAGCAACACTCGTCAAGTATCACTCAAAATTTTAAAATTTCTCTTTTAGAATTATCAACGTAAACGCAGGCGAAAAAAATAATAAATCAAGACAGCAATAAGGAAAGATGCAAAATAATAGCCCTGTTTGGGCCACGCTCCACAAGTGCCACAAATGATTCTGTGGAACTAAAACTACCACTACTTTGAAACATCCACGCCGACGATAAACTTTTTTGTGGAAGTTGTGGAGGTGGCCCATGAGAAACAAAATACAATTGACAAATGATGGAACAAATCAATGAAACACTATTTACCCGTAATTCATCCCCTTCGGTCACTCTTCGTGACATCGTTTGAAAAACGCTATTCGAAACTGCTATCTATAAATTAAAAACAAATCTTCGAATTATTCTCAAAAAATGAACTTTCAATGAGATATTATGATAGTGCTTAAAACTTTTAAAAAAAAAACATAGAGTAATAATACATATTATGCCAATGTTCATCGCAAAGAATAATCAAATTTGAACAAAGATATTGGAGGGGTTTTCTACTTTATTGGCTCAAAACTTCCCCTCCCATTCAAATTTCTTGTGTTTTTTAGCTCACTTCATATTGGCTATTTTAGAACCAAACATGGAGCAAACTTTCAAAAATCGAAGAATCAACCATAAATAAGAACCAATAAATTAGAATCAAAATTGTTCAGCTCACGTGATTTCAAAGCTTGAATAATACCTACGTGTCGAAGTGTCATTGGTCTGTAAAACTAAGTAAAACTAAAACTACTCTTGATTTTTATACTCACAGCATGATGATTTCGTGAATTTCAAAGAATACGTTCAGTTTCAAGATAGCTCAACGGTACTGTAAATAAATAGTTAAATGTTCCACCTGAACCTGTGTATAAACAATCAAGAAAACAAGAATAAACTTATTTTGAATAATGAAGATTTTTTGAAATTCAAAGGTATTGATAGTACATCAATATCAATATGTCACAGATTTCGATTTTCCAACTTGTGAGAAAGTTGGTTTTATGGTATACTACAAACGTATTTAATAATCCGATTCAAGGCGAGGAGTTTCTACCACAAAGTATAATATGCAGAGATTTTGTCACTTGCACAACAAACACGAAAAACTGCACAGTGATACACGCTGCGATGTATGCTGATGCCTGTATCAAAAAATGCATCAAGTTCAGATACAATTTTTACAACATAATTATTGCTCACTTGAATTCACTCCGCAACCAGTACTCCATGTCCAGCGAAATTTTACGCAGTAATGTAGCTTGTTTGATCGCTGAAAATAGAATTCTGAGGTCGAAATTGAATTTTAGCGAACGGAAGTACCGTTTGTGTTGGAATAGTATGATGCGCCCAAAGTATAAAACTAAAAAATGAGAATAGGCAATTCTGCAAATCAAACCAACGAGACATTAATTATCATGAATGATGAAATTTAAACTCATCGAGCTTGAGAAGTAGAAAAAATTTTAGCAACCAAAATCAAATCACAACAAACCTCAAAGCGTCTAATCGCGGGTGGAACAGCGGTTGTCCGGTGGTTGAGTTGATGGAAAATGCCTGGAAAACCAAACCAAAGAAAAAATATGCTTTAATTTGTTTTTTGAGCTTTGACAATTGTTGTTCTCATTTCGATTAATTTCGATATGGCACGCACAATGATGTTGTTGATGAAAATCAAAATTCTCCAAAACTAAGTTAATTAAACGGAGAAAGTTGAAATTAGATGTAGGTAGCGAAAGGACGGTATCGAAAACTTCACATCTTACAACTTTATACAAACCAAATGTAAAAATGTTAATAATTAATTTTTATCTTAGTTACTTAGATTTGTATTTAATTTTTATAGAAGGTATATTTTGGTGCAGAATGGACGTCTCCACTGCGGCTTTATCGAACTCGCTTTGATACATCTTTGATAACAACATGAAAAATAAAGCGATTGATATTCTGATCAAAAGTTTTCCAAAGAGTTGTCGTATTGTCAGCATATCATTAAATCTAGCTGATTTCCACCTACTTCAGTTTAGAAATGTTGGTGTGCGGAATGAGGAAACCCATGGGAAAGGCTGGTAACTGTATTCTTAGAACGTTTTGTGATGAAAACACGACTACCTTTAGTAACAGATTTTTAACCCGCGGTAATTACACAGTACAGACTTCAAATTTCTGTTCGGTTGATCGCAACTTGACCTACTCACTAGGATCTAAAAGCGTGAAATGTTCTCCAATTTTTATGCGCGCACATTACCTAATCAAATCTCAGGTCCGAAGATACTCAGCGAATCAAACAACCGGCTTGCCTCAATTGACTTGCTTACCACAAACAATTTGGCCCGGGGTATTCGGCCCGTTTAGTAATTTATTTCTTTCGTACCTGGTGATAAGACCGTTTGTCGATTCCACTTTCGACTTGAGAGAATTTGCCACCGCTTCAAAACAGGTAAAACCTAGTGTATCATTTACCATCTCAAATAATAATCTCATTTACAAACGATTCTTATATGCTGGTCAATTGAATTATCTACGACGCTTTTATTGTTCATAGATTAATAGTTCTGACTTTCAGGTGGTTCAGATTGTTTCTCGTAAACTGGCCAGCAACGATGTTGACGGTTTAGAAGAGATGATGACCATTGAAACGCTCAACGAAATAAAACGAAATCTTCCCAAATTTTCAGTGGAACAACGTCAAGAATTAGCCGTAGATCAAGGGGATATTTATTTGTCTGCTCCTTCTGACATGGTTTTTAGAAATGGTACAAGAAATAAGCGAATCGTAGATGTAGAAGCTTATAAATTTCAGCTTTTAAAGCGAAAAATCTCACACTGATGCATTTTTCAGATCGAGAAAACAATAAAAAATCGCTTCAAATAACTATGGTACATCATGTGATTCGAGGTTTGAAAGATCTCAATTTTGAAGGTTTCAGTCCTTTTCAAAATATGATGAATTCGCAACAACCACCTCAATCGGCTCAAGTAAAAATCGATGAAAGTAAAGCGTACATCCTTAATTATAAATTCGTTAGGGAATATTCTTCTGATATGGCCAGTGACTGGTTACTAAGTGGTATAAATCATTACAAAAAAAGTCAAATTGTTGCACCCGGGTTTCCTTTTTGATCCATGTTAGCTCATAGCGTTTAGTAATTTCACCTGTTATTTACGTCAATAAAATGTCGTCTTTTTTGTATAACAATGAACGTTCGTTATTGTCATTATAATTTATTATCAACAAGTCAATTTCGCATTTTTTATTTTTTTTCATTTTCAAATTGCAAAAACAATAAATTAATACCGGTAGTTTTTCAAAAAGAAATTTTACTTGAGACAAATTGTTCCTTCTCATTGGTATGGGTTGTTTATTAGTCGATCGTTTATTTTCGGTACACATTACAAAATCACTATATACAATTTAAAAAAAAAAAAAAAAAAGAGAGGAATAAAAATAATTGACAGGCATATTAATGGAGTTAATATTAATTTGATTGAATTCCCCACAGCGGCGGAGAATACGTAAAATCAGTTTATAAAAAGTAATGCGTAAAAATAAAATAAAAATAAGTAAATAAATACACAAAAGAATTTTAACAAAATAATACTCAACAAACAAGATAGATAAGGAACATAAACTTGAAAACGTAACAGACAGTTCTGTAATTTGAAAATTTTTGTCCAGTATGCAATTGCAACACATTGAGTTTTTTCAGGCAAAAGATATGTAAATCTTCAGTTGTGAGAAGAAGTGTTGTTCGACAGACAGTGTTCATGGTGATGCGTCCTGTTACTGTGACCTCCTGAAATGAAGTAAAATAAATTTTATATAAATTCGTAATAAATGAAATGACCTTATATGAAAAAAAAAATAAATAATAATGCATGCTAAACCAACCTATCAACTCTAGGACAACCATGAAAACGAAACCCAACGCAATGAATACCAACTTCGGTAAACCAGATTTTGATTGATGCGTTTTACCATGTTGGTGATGATGTTTATGATTATTTAACACTTCGAAAAATGTCACATATAAAATAGTGCCAGCGGCAAGTCCTTGTAATGAACCGATGATCGTTGACTGAAACGGTAATGAACCAGTTTCCGATAAGAATGAGGTAACCAGGGTACCGAGTAGAACACCTATGAAATAATAAATAAAATCGCATAACAATTCAAGGACAAATTCAACGTATACTTGTGAAATTTTTTGGAAATAATTTGGTTTCCTTCCTCCCAGATTTCTCAGAAATTCGAATTTTTCGTCAAGTACGCGATATTAAATCGAATGAATAACAAAGATTTCAACAAATTAAAGTAACCCACCTGCCGGCGAAACCAAAGCGTAAATGACGATATAAATGATAACAGTTGACGCCGATGGGCAGCTGGCAACCATCTCCATACCAATGCACAACAAAATAGTGCATTCGTGAATAGTCACAGCCAGGAATAAATACCAAACGTCAGCTACATCCATGGCTAATCCGATCGCTAATCCTTCCATAATCGAATGAAACGATAAAGCAGTGATCAGAAGAAAGTTCCTTAAATTACGAGCGCTGGTGCCTTTCGTGTTATTATTACACTCGCTCATATCTTCTCTTATCATAGAATTCATTTCTAACATAAGACCATTATTGGCAGCGACACTGACTGCAACTCCATTTCCATTACTGTCACCGCTCATGTCCGCATTCCCGACGCCAATCTCTTTATCACGGTCTTCGTGGTTTTTACTCGTGATTTCTATTGCTGACATTTCATTTAATTTCGACGATATCAGCGCGCCAGATTTCTTCGTCGTTCTATGCGACGGTTTCGATTGTAACAGGTGTCTCACTGATTCTTCCAATACGAACACAGTAAAAAATCCTACACAAACCAGAGTCTCCGCGTATGGAAATGCATATTTTTTTTCCAATCCCCTCATCAGTTCTTCTCTCACTTCGGGGATCATGTGAATGAAGCATGTTGCTAACAATATGCCACCACTGAAATCCATACAACCGGAGACACTTTTGTCGATCTAAAAATAACAAAATGAAAAGAATTGTAAGTATCAATCGGCAATGTTACTATCAAATGTTTACAAACATCAGTAACGAAAAAATTTCATCCATGCAATCGTAACGAAAAAATAGTCTAAATATTGTAATTTCCTCCTGGTCAAACAACAACACAAATTTTCCAACAGATAACTGAAATGAAATAGGTTCAGAGTGCACCATGATCTTATTTCTTAAAAAATGAAATTTATTCCATAGAATTTTAATTGAAAAGTGAATTGGAATGCACTTTCCGTTTAATCATAACCATGCTATTGGAAATTCCAAAGAAATACTTATAAAAGTCTATTAATGATTCCATAAAATATATAAATAAATTACTCTACCATAAAAGGCTATAAAGATAGGGGAAAAAATTAAATTATACGCTATGAATATAGAACAAACAGCTTAAACACTAACCCACGTTTTCACGTTGTCAATTCCATATTTTCTTTTGATTTTTTTCGATATTATTAGAGGGCACAATCCGGAAACTAGTCTAAGTTTTGTGAGAAGCGCAAACACATATAGTTTCGAGAGATACAACTGCATCTTGAAAGATTCTTCTCATACCGATTTCAGTAAAAATTTATCTTTGCAACTGAAAAAATTAAAATATGTTGAAATGCAACCATTAAACTCGCGTAGGTACTTTTTTTCGGAACATTTTCATCACTATACTAAATTGGCTAATTCGTGGAATCATAGTGAAGTTTAAATTAATTCGTTGTACGATTAATAAGGAAGCGAAGTAACTGAAATGAAATTCAAACTGTTCGCTATCAACGCATCGGTATCACGCGAGAGTGCAACCCGATTAAATGATCAAAGACTCCGTCCACTGCATTGGATAGAAAAATCCGTAGAACAGTGCGAAACAGACACAAAAAACGCCTTACTTGGATAAGAAATCATTTTAAATACTCACTTTTCATGTTCATGAGACGATCCTACGGCAGCGAATCAATTCACGAACCCACATTTCCGAAAATACTTTACCACTCGACTGACTCGACCTGATGATAATGAATATTTGATATAAATCCTCACTTTTTTTCGTCAGTTACGTGAAACCGAAATTAGTAATTATTTTATGTTTTTAGAAAAATTAAATGCGAATGCGGTTCAAAATTTAATGCTTTCATTCATCATTGGCGACAAAACACAGAACCGTCAACCGTACACTTCGTACCTCAACACTAATTCGTACCTTTGCTTCGTACCGATTGTCTTTGACGTTTATCACTGAACACTGAATATCACTGAAAATTCATTTTCACCTTTGAGTGTTTTTTCAATTTTCGTTGTTTTTTTTTTACAAAACCTTCGTACCATGCTTCGTACGTAAAACGTGTTAGTTTAGTAACGCCATCTATAAACAACAGTGTTCGCCGGGTGTAGTTTAGCCGCTAGCCGAGTAGGTACGGACATCCGCCATTTTGGAGACAAATGAAAATTTTGCTTTTTGAAAGTTTTTGCCC
>FIZT01022535.1:0-19094 GCA_900065295.1 Paracoccus marginatus | reverse complement strand
TTTTTTTTTTTTTTTTTTTGGGGGGGGGGGGGGGTCCCGAAAAGGCCACCCTACTGCGTACTCGACCTCGATCGTGATGTAAGGAGACTCGAAAAATTCAATTTTTTGGTATATTTTTGAGAAAAATCGTTCGAAAAATGGATTTTTCCAATTTTCAACCACGATGTGAGTAAAACGTGAACGAAAAGCAAAAAAAGAAAACTTTTTTTTGGAATGCAACCGAGCCATTGACAAAATTGTCATTTCTTAATGCAATGTCAATGCGCCAAAATCATCTCTGCCCTTCATTATGTTCATTTTCAACCTCGATTTATCGTCAGATGGTAAAATCACCCCCTCCCCTCCCTCATAAGACTCGTATCCGAGCAGAATAAAGAGATTTTGAATAAAATTGGAGAAAAAATTAACCTCCTTGAAAATTGGCATTTTTTTCAAACAAAAAAATCAATTCGTCATTCACCTCGTACCTTTTTTCATCGGCTCACGCGAATACTCACACACGTATACGCGGAAAGCTCGGCCAAGCAGAAGCTTTTGACCTCTACCGCGCTTCCTACGTGCGTATTTGCATACAAAGCGCCCAACGTTCGTTCGCACGCGTTTTAAATTTCGGCAAAAATATCTACTTACTACGTTTTGGCAGAAGAAAACGAAGAAAGAAAAAAACGTAGAAGAAAAAAAGGTTACGTGAAGATCACCGGAGGCTGTTCGCCTTTCGTTATCTCGTCAGCCCTCTCCGCTCATCCGCCCACCTCTGGACAATTCCGCCAAAAACGAAACAATATAAAAATTATAAGATCCCGAATCTAATCGTTTTTTTTACATCCGCGCTCGCATCTCCGATGATAAGACACGCCAGCCGGTGTTCAATTCGGATCCAAAACAAGGCGATAATTCGCACCTCTTCTCCATTCCCTTCCGCCAGCCAAGTGTATTAGAAGGATCTGGTAAAAAAATTTGCTCGATTTCATCACCGTTTCACTCTCTTCCTCGTATGTACCTACCGTAGCGCACGCGTCCAAAATGATAAAAGAATTCCCAATTGTGCAAAAGTTATCGCAAGGTTGTACCGCGTTGTACACTGGCGAATCGGTTAATTATGATTAAACGCGCCGCCGCCAAGGCCGGGCGCAAAATTTTGCTGCAAAATTTCAAGTTCAAAAAGAAGGAAGAACAGCGAACTTGACGTTATGTGTACACAGCGGCGCGCAAGCACAGCGCGCCCATGTATAAATGTAAGTGGAGAGGCAACGCCAAGTGCCAATAAAGATAACGATAAGAGAAGAGAGAAGAGAAAATCGCGATTTTCGATGCATGCACGGCAGTACATACGAATACACAATCGCAAATACCTACACACATACGCGCGTTTATCACACTCCGTGCACCGCCACCGCTCGTCAGCACTCGTCAAATCGCACCGAGACGAAAGGGGAGTACCTCTCTGTACCCCTCGCTTCTGGCCAGACTATAATAACGAAAGATTATAAAAATAAATTCGCCCATCATCATTCGTCGACCGCGTGAAAATTCTACTAAGGGCGTGTCCTATCGCTTCTACCCCTCCTCTCGCTGGTGTAAAACCGAATTTTTCAAGTACGAGAAAATTTCATACCGTTTGAGTTTCGTTTTCTTTTCCGCTCGATAAGCGTATGTAATTGATTTTAAAAATTACCGCAGTTTTGATTGAAAGCCAACACGAGCTTTACCTACACCTCCACCCTTGACAACCCTCGCAGGTGCTCGTACCGGGTATACGAAGACTTTAAATCAAAATCAAACAATCGAGAATTTCGAACGATAAGTTTCACAGCTCGACATGAGTGGCGTACTTTCAAGGTTAGCGAAGAACAATTTTTTTTTCTTATTCTTTTCATTCGGATGTCAATTAACGTTAATTTATTCGGCAATTTTTTCCCCCTTTGTTCGGTTTAGGCTACAAATCATTTTTTCAACTGGAAAAAAATTCACAATGACGAAGGACGGCCTTAAAAAATTCAACTCCGGAATGAAGTCTTCGGACGTGGATTATATTTGGAGGCGTGTGTCGTCGAGGCTGCAGATATTTTTATTGCTTTAACGAAATTCTCCGGCTCCCCCCCCCCCCCCCCCCCCCCACCAAAATCAATGGAAACGTTGGTCCTCAAAAAATTACGCTTTGAAATTTTTCAGAATTTTTTTTCAAACCAAAATTTCACAAAAATCGAAAAAAGTTGAATTTTTTAAAAATTTGATTTCTTCAAAAATTGGAGGAAAGTCGTTTTTGAGCAAAATTTTTTAAAAATTCAAGATTTGACAGAAAATCAAAAATTCTTAAAACAGAAAAAATTGATAAAATTCTCCAAAAAAAAATGAATAAAAAAATTTAACAAAATTTTGAAAAAAGAGGCAAAAAAATTTTCAAAAAAAATTACAGTTAAATTCAAAAAAAAAATTATGCGCAAAAAAAAGTATTTTGAGTCAAAAAACGGTTTTTAAAAAATTTAAAAAAAAATTTCGAAGCTGCACCGAGAAAAAGAAATTATTTTCAAAATAAGCCTTCATTTTGAGAAGCCATGGCTCAGCCCCCTCAGGTCGCGGGGTCCTAAAAATTATTTTGGAGCATTTTCAACTCACTAGCAAACATCTACTCGAGTTTGAGCAAAATCACAGCCAAATTTAGTTTTTGTCAATTTTGTAAATAACGAATGCCCGGTGACGATATACTTCCCACGAGAATGCAGTGGGAAAATCGTCTTCTTCGCGAGAGACATTAGTCCGTAAAAGCTGTAATCCCCACGAGAGCGCCGTGGAAAATGTGACGTGCCTGTACGGGCTCAATACGACTGGTAGCCAGTATTTTTTTTTTGTTTTTTGATTTTTTTGACCTTCCAGAGTCGATCTGAAAATTTGTTAAATTTTCATCAATAATCTACATTCGAACGAAAAAAATCAAGAAATAATATATTTTGGCTCCTCCTTCAAATATAGGAGCCCGATCATGGCTCATTTTTTGGGATAAATCTTCAAAGGCCCTCCACCTCACCTATCTATACCCTCTTGCCTGGCCAAATCAATTTTTATTTTTAAAAAACTGAACCTACGTATATACTCGTACATTTCGCCATAAAACACCACTATTTATATGTACTTTCACCTCCCCAATCTATTCTCTCTGCGCCCTTTATTCTGCCTTTATTCTGCCTGTCTCGAAAAACACTGTGGAAAGACTCTAGCACTCGAAAACAACCCCGACACACCGTACTCGAGACCGCGTGATCCGCAGAAGCGAAATCTCAGACATTCATTAATTTTAAAACCTCGCGTTTGAGCTGAAAAAGCAAAAAGAAATAAAAAAAAACACAGAAGAGACTTCGCTATTGAATAAGTCAAATAGAAAAAAAAAACAACACACTACAACGGCGGCGAAATTCTAAACGACAATGTTACCTTGCCAAAAGAATACATACATATACTCTAACCAAACGAAAACGTGAAACCATTAACGAATCTCATTAAGAAATATCCTTTGGCGAACTCGAGACTCGACGCAGCGAAAATTTTTTCATTAAAAACTCGATTCTGGAGAATACTATACACGTAACTCTACCTATAGGTATACACGAGACAGAGAGGAGCACACGGTTTTGTGGTAGAAAAAAAAATCCTCGTGTCTGCGTATTTTTGCACGCCATTATGTAATAACTCGTACCTATATATGCATGCGAATTTACGAGTGGAAAAAAAAAGTCGCAGAAAGAGATGTAATTAAATTATTACCGATATCGAAACGTTCGTATGTGCGGTATATAGGGCGAATGGAAGGAAGGAAAACCGTGCGGGAGGAACTATAAATTTCAAACGGTTGACAAGAAGCGGTAATAAGACAGTAGAAGTGGAGAAAAAAAAACTCACTCAACGACAAAATAATATACACGTAAGAAAACACCATCGCCCTGCAAAGGACGGTCCCGCCGCCGGCCCAGTCAAAGGTAAGGGTACGGCTGGCGGGGCGACCAAAGATTATATTCATAGTAGTACAGGTGGGCCAACTGCTTCATACCGGTTTGCTCGGTGCGCTCTCTTGTGTTGTGTACACAATGCGCGGTGCTGCGGCGCACGATACGTACGCCGAAGATACAGAAAAACGTATCGTAATTTTCAACTTAATACACATTAACGTGTATCGTACCTACGTATGCATGTAAATATACGTACATACGCACACATATTTAAAAACCTTGAAACTGGTTATTATATCAACAGCTAAACGATGAACAAAAGCTGTTAAATCGCGCTCCGCCGCACTCCACCGAGTGTACTCAACCCGGTTTTAACGATCAAAAGAACGACGCTAGTCAAATGAGCGCGAGTAAGTGTCGCGGAGGAAAAAAATCGACTTTTTTCGCCTTCTCTGTCGCGCATGCATATTCGACAAAGTATACCTCCTACCTACGTACATATAAATTAAGCCCAGACCAGACACCAGACAATGTCGCCCAAAAAAGCTGAAAATTGTCTCGCTTATACTCTCCGGAGAACACCTACTACATTTCCACGCCGGCCCTTTCTCTTTAGATCTTATATTACACGGACGAAACGGGTGAAATTTCACCGCTAATTTTGTATTCCAGCTTGTACCGTAGCCTAAATTTCATCCTCTCGTAATTCAATTAGTGCATAAGCCCGTAGTATACACCGAGACGTAAATTTTAATAACCCGCCTAGCGATTCAAAAGCGAAAAAAATTTTACATTCGCATAATGGCTTTAGTGCTCGCGCTTACAAGAGAAAATCGTTAACTGGATGCCTCTACTCGTACGGCTTTCCCTAGCTTTGCCACATTTTCAACGTCATAATGCCGAAATTTTATTATAAACAAGGCTCTGCCGTTCGCAACAAATTCCTCGCTAAATTTTCGTCTATAATAAATCCCAGTTTGCAATTTGCATTTTCATATACGCGGCTTTTACAGAAGCCGGGCGCGAACTGAATCATTAACAAAATGTGCCCTAGCTCTCTCTCTCTCTCTCTCTGTTTAATGTAGATGGAAATTTTTTGAAATTTTAATACGCCTTTGGGTTTTCCAAGTAGAGATTTTCCAAGGTAAGTGGATTTTTTTTCATTTTTTTTTATTCAAGAGTCTCGATCAATTTTAAATTCTAAATGAATTTTATCGAATCTCATTTTATAGCTCTAAAATTGCTGTACTCGAATTGAGAATTTTCACAATGGTTTCGTTGAAATAAAAATGAAAATCATCTGAATGAAAATGCTTTAAAGGCCATTTTAAGAATGAAAATTTTTAGATTTCTAGAAGAAAAATCTCAATTCTGGAATGATATTTCAAAATGACTTTCTGAAATGACCATTCTAGAATGAAAACTTTTAGAATGACACATTTTGGAATAGGAGTTCTTGAAATTACAGTCAGGATTGAAAAAAATTAAAATACTAATTTTTGGGATGGAATTTTTCAAAACTAAAATTTCTAAAAAGCAAATTTTTAGAATGATCATTTTTAGAATGACAATTTTTAAAATGAAAATCTCAGAAATTTAAAATGACCATAATTGAAATGCTTATTTCTAAAAAGACACTACTCAGAATAAAAATTCTCAGAATGACTTGGAAATGAGATATTTTTTTAGAATGAAAGTCTCTAAAATGACAATTTTTGAAACGTCTTATTCTGAAAATAATACCACTCAAAAAATTCTCACAATGGTTTTGAAATGAAAAATTCTAAAATAATCGTCTTTAGAATGACAATTTTTAGAATGGCAAATTTTGAAATGAAAATCTCAAGTTTCTAGAATGATCATTTTTAGAATGACAATTTTTGAAATGAAAATCTTAGAAATTTAGAATGACCATAATTGAAATGCTCATTTCTAAAAAGACACTATTAGGATAAAAGTTCTCAGAATGACTTGGAAATGAGATGTTTTTTTAGAATGAAAGTCTCTAAAATGATAATTTTCGAAACGTCTTATTCTGAAATAATACCACTCAAAAAATTCTCACAATGGTTTTGAAATGAAAAATTCTAAAATAATTGTGTTTAGAATGACAATTTTTCGAATGACAAATTTTGAAATGAAAATCTCAAAAATCTAGAATGATCATTTTTTGGAATGTCTGCTTCCATGATGACATCACTGAGACCCAAAGTTCCCAGAATGTCAATCGGTTTTGAAAAAATTTGGGACCGTGTTGCTGGGTTAAAATGAACAATTCAAGAATGACAATTTTCAAAATGCCAATTTCTGAAATGACACTCGTCAAAACTGAAATTATCAGAATGTTAATTTTCAAAAAATATTTCATTTTTGAGAATTACCTAGTCTTTAAAATAAATTTCCATCAGAATGAATATCTTATGAGAAAAACAAATTCTGAAAAGACAAATTTTTGTGAAGACACATGTTTTGAAGAATGAATGTTTTCAGAATGCCATTTTTGAAGTGAAAATCTCTAAAATCTAGAGAGACAATTTCTGAAAAGTCCATTTTTGAATTGAAAAATTGTAAATTTCTGGAATGAAGAATTTTAGAATGATTTTTTTTTCCCACAAGCATCTAAAATTACGTTTTTTTAGAATGTCGTTTCTCTCAAGAATTTCTAAAATGAATTTTTTCAAATTTAGAATATCTAAATCTAAAATGCCAGTTTTTGAAATGAAAAATCAATTTCTAGAATGACACACTTTAGAATGAAAATTCTCATGAAATTACCGGAAATCTAGCATGATATCACTGAATTGAGAATGGTACGGCCATGTAAGAAGAAAAATGAAAGCAAAAATGATGATAAAAAAAATTCAAATTTCAAGGGGAAAAAATGGGAAAAATTCAATCCTCAATTTTACTTTTCCTCTCTATTTTAACGCAAAATTGCACATTTTAAAACACGTGGCACTACATTACCGGTACTTGAAACCAACCTGAGAGGTGTATCATCTTCTCTACCCACCATTTTCCTCTCCTCTGCATATACCTGGCAACTATAAACTATTGGTAAAAAAAGAAAAAGAAATACGTAGAAAAAACGAGCAAGAAATTTTACTCTTCGCTCAAGTCAGATGTTATACCTACGTACACTGAAGGAATATTCACATGCACATAGGCACCGAAGCACATACTCGTACAGGTATTACACTCACACATAAACGATGGCAGATCGACAAGACAAGGTATGGTACTGTAAGCCCGCGCGACGAAGACGATCGCATCGTACCTATCGTATCTCTGGTGTACACCTACCTCTCCGCCACTACCTGCACGCTACGCACACTTTCACACAAATATCGGAAAAAATACTCGTATATATTTATATACGTACAAAAAGAAGAGTAAGAGCACGGAGCGCAAAGACGAACAACCGAATACAGGAAAGAAAAACCAGAAATTGTAAACCGAATAACCTTGAAATGGGGCAAGTACGGGCAAAGCGAGCTACGGCCAAGGGGTAGAGGGGCCAGACATTAGAAACCCAGCGAGCCAATGACCAGGAAATGGCAGGAAGACATCTTAACCTTGAAAATGTACCAAAGTGCGTCATGTTTTAATATCTGTTCGTTCGGTTCAGTTCGACTTCTCTCTTTCTACAGCTCTTACACGGTATCTCGTTTACTCTTTCTGGTCGTTCCGCCACCTCTGGCACGTCCGCCACATCGGACGATTATTTATACATTTACATTTATATACCGAGTTGCGCCGCACCGTACGCTCCGTTCCACGGTGCTCCTCGCACATCGAACGACCGGCTACTCTTCGCCGCCACCGTCGTCGTTCACTACACCATACAATAAAGGTAACGCACTTCCGCGCTCGCGCCAACTATAGATATGTACTTAGTGCCGCGTACATACGTCCAGTTATTGTAGCTGGCGGGCCGAGCCGCCAAAAAATGCACATATTTTGTTGCTTTGTAATATCGCATCCAACTCAAGTTATCTTAGTTGCTCGACAGTGTTTTTTTCTGCCTCGAATTCTCGAAATCATCTTCGAAAAACTCGGCTGGTTTTCGCAAATGCTCCGCCTTCCTCCCTCGCATAATTTTATTTACGGCTCAACAATCGGCAACCATTCGGCCATTTAGGCGTTCGCGTCGCATAAACCACCCTTAAGGATACGATGAAAGTAATAATAATAATTATTGTACTTACGGTTCGTTCTATTCGAATAGAAGGGATGATGCGGTCTCAGGGCAGCAGGAGGACTCGTTGTAGACGTAGCCGTATTCGTGCTGGTAGAATTCGACGAGGAGTATTGGTTGTTGTAATAATGACTTAGAAAGTGATTACCGGAAGGATTAGCGGTATTGTAACCGGCGACGGCGGCAGCCGCCGCGGCAGGAGATAGGTGACCCAAATTCGTCGACGATTCGGGACTTCGTCGACTATTACCATTGCATGGCGACGACGAGCTAACACCTGAAGAAAGAAAAATCGCATTAAATAATCTTACATCTCGGCCATGCGAGCAGAGCAAGCGAGGAGAGGCGATAGAAAATGAAAACTGCACATAGAGGAAGCGAGTACTTTAATTCAAACCCTAAAAAAAAATTCGACCGTTTGATCTCGACTCGAAAAAGACCACCAATTTGCTTCAATTGTATTCTTTATAATTGGCTCGAAAATCGTATCTCTCAATTAAGACATCCCCGTTTTTAATTTTCCTATCCGAACGGAGTCGATTTACAGAAACCGTTCCCATATTATAAATGTTATTTCAAGAAGTTGATTCTCGAGTTGAATTATTCAATCGAGTCGTACACAGAGAGGCTGAGAACCACTAATGAAGACGATTACTTGGAACAAGCTGCGCGAAAACCGTTTGCGAGAATAATTAAGCGCCAATAAATCCTATACATGTGTTTTCAGCGGCCGCCTGCTCGCGTCCGACCGGATAAATCAATTCCATTACGTTAGCGAAACGTATCACGTACAATAAATTTTGTCAACGGTATCGTATTCGCGTCTTCTCCCAGTCAAAGGCGGGCCCGACATACGATGAGCTGTAATACGATATTCTCGAGTCGACTGTAATTCTTTATCAAACATCGAATCGTTTAAATGACGCATTCGTAATCGAGGTAATTTCGAGTGATAATTATATTTCTAAGGCAGTGGTGTCCAGCACACGATTAGAATTATTCCAAGAATTCGGTCAAATTAATTATTTTTATCGAATTGTAAAAATCGACCAGCTTCGGTAATCGATCGAATTATTCGCTCCATTTGTTTATTAATAAATTTATTTCACCGAAACAATTTTTCAATCTTTATCGACTGTACCTACGCAGTTACTTGCATTTCTTTTTTATCAGATCGAAGAACGGGAAGTTTTTCAAAATTAAAAATTATATTTAATTTTTCCACGTGGAAAAGGCAATAAAAAGTAATCAAAACGTACGATTCTTATTCGAAATATTTTTCGATTGAATTTTTCTCAAACATTTTTCATCCGAACAATCGATGTTTGATTTTTCAAGAAATTTTTTTTTCGGTTCCACAATCGAAAAAAAATCGAAAGTCGAATCGACCAAAAGAAAGAGGAATTTCGATCGAAATCGACTTCGAATTTTTTCGCACCAAACATCGACTTTTTACAATCGATTATCGATTTTCAAAAATTGATAAGATTGTCGAAAAAATATCGAATCGAAAAAATTGATACGAAAAAAATAGAAAATTTTGGTCGAAATCGATTTTTCATAATCGATTATAAATCGAATTGATCGATCGTTCAGAATCGATAATCGATGTTTTAAAACTAACAAAACTCGTTCAATTTCTGATTTTTATGAATCGATAATCGATTTAGAAAAATCGATTTTTGGTTTCGATATTAATCGATTTAATGACAATTTTTCCATTTTTGGTCAATTTTTTCCAACTTTATTCCTATTTAAAGACCAACTCTCTCATCAACCCCTCCCCTCCTCTCCTAAACTAAAACACGACCCCTTCACACCCTCAATAATCATCATAGAACCACTTCAACGCAGCACGTTGCTCGACTTTCAGGCGTTAATTACTAAGCAAACGAATACCTTCATAATCCGCTATCGCATGCCCGCCGAAAAGAAAACCTTCACAGAAGAGATGCGAAAAAGGAAAAAAAACGAGAGGAAACATATTCCCGCCAACAACAACAACATAATCACGAAACGCGTCCCAACATCCAGAGCAGAGAGCACACAGGCACCGAGACGACTCGCAGCGGCGCATAGAGAGAGAGACACACATACACATGTTCAAAGAGCAAATGCAATTTGCGAAATTCCGACCATTCTACGCGTTCGCATAATTTTCTACCTTTAGAAAAAAATCCATTAACCCGTAAACGCAACTACCGTAGCGTCGAGAACCCTTCATGGTGCTTCTATACTATTTTTCACGTCATTAATCCTCGGTTCGTTTTCGCGTTCGTCGTTGTCGTGGTATGCGCTAAAAAATGCGTTAAATAAATTGCGATTCCGCGTTGACACCGGACTACGTATGTACAATTGAACGGGTCAGTCGCTGTAAGCATCCACCAGTAGGTAGCGAAACAGAGCCAAAATTCAATTAGCCTTGTCAACCGGTTCGTCGCCGTGTCTAGTCATCGTGTGCATCTCTCTATTGTGCAAAAAACTTTCAATTTCTACGCTAATAATATTTTTCGCGGAAAAAGGAAACCACCCTCGTATGCAGGGGATGAACAAGTCGCACGTCGCGTTCGGTATAATTAACACGACAAAAAGAAAGATCATTGGGTATGTAGAAACAACATTAAGGGTAGAAATGATGGGTTGACCACCCACGCACTAACTACCTATAATCCTCGCCGGTTTTCATTTTCTTTCGCGCCAAGCTTTCACTCGACTCACTGAATCTGTGGGTAGATGGGGTTTTTTCCCAATGCGCGATATAGTATGTATTTTGTACGTATGTACTTACCTTGGTGGTGATGGTGCGGGTGATGGTGATGAGGATGAATGTGAAGAGGAGGCTGTAATCTGGCACGTAGTTCGTCGTTCGATCCATGACCGCTACTACTGCTATCGACGTCTGAGACACCTGAGTCAGCAGGACTTGGAGGTAATGAGCCTTGAAAAAACAAATGAAAAACATTTACATAGTGAGTATATCCCGAAGAAAGATCATATTTTATTAGAAATATCTTAGTTATAATATTTAATACGTAAGTATTTATCAATATTATCAGCAACGTCGTTCAGCTAGCGAGGTATCGTACGAAGGAATTTATTAATTAATCGTACGGCGATTTATTTATTTTCAATGATTTTTGCATTAATGTTTATTTTCTTTTTTGAAAAAAGTTCATTATACTCTATAAAATGAGAAATGTTCGCAACCAGTTTGTGGGAATTCATCAAAAAATAAAGCAACGAGAAATTTTATTGGACGATATTTGTAGAGCTTGAAAAATTAAACTTTTTTTGTATCTTGTGATTTTTTAATCGGTTTAATATTTTCTGAGATATTAACCGGTTTCGAAACGCAACCAGTTGTCGATAATTCCCAAAAAAAATTGAGCAACAAAAAATTTTGTAGAACGAAATTTGTAGAGCTTGAAAAATTGAATATTTTTCGTCTGTAGCAATTTTTGAACCAGTTCGATACTTTTTGAGATATCAACCGGTTTCGAAACGCAACCAGTTGTCGATAATTCCCAAAAAAATGGAGCTACAAAAAATTTTGAAGAACAAAATTTTTAGAGCTTGAAAAATAAAATATTTTTCGTCTGTAGCAATTTTTGAACCAGATCGATACGTTTTGAAATATCAACCGGTTTCGAAACGCAACCAGTTGTCGATAATTCCCAAAAAAAAAGGAGCTACAAAAAATTTTGCAGAACAAAATTTGTAGAGCTTGAAAAATTGAACATTTTTCGTATCTAGTAATTTTTGAACCAGTTCGATAGTTCTCGAGATATTAACCGGTTTTGAAACAACCAGTTGTCGATAATTTCCAAAAAAATTGAGCAAATTTCGTAGAACGAAATTTGTAGAGCTTGAAGAACTGAACAATTCACGTCTATAGAAATTTTTGAACCAGTTCAATGGTGCTTGACAAATCAACCGGTTTCGAAACGCAACCAGTTGTTGAAGATTCTCAAAAAAATGATGTTACAAAAAATTTCGTAGAACGAAATTTGTAGAGCTTGAAAAACTGAACAACTTTAGTCCATAGAAATTTTTGAACCATTTCGATGGTTTTTGAGAAATTAACCGGTTTCGAAACGCAACCAGTTGTTGACGATTCTCAAAAAACTCATGCTACAAAAAATTTTGTAGAACGAAATTTATAGAGCTTAAATAATTGAACATTTCTTATCCCTACAAATTATCAACTGATCGAACCGCCAATTCGTGCACGTCAATTCGTCAAACCAACACGAATCTCCGAAAACCTTTCTGCACAACTTTTGCCTCAAATTTTTACAAATTTTCCACCTTCTCCGGTAACGTTCCATCGAAAGTGAAACGATACACAATCACGCCGGCCATTTCACGGTCACGTGATCGCAGAAGAAAACCCGCGGCACCTCTTCCTTCGAGATAACCCGTTCGCACAGCTCGACGATCGACACGAACGCAACAATGACCAATTCGAAGAATTTACTCCGGTAAACATCTGCCATCCGGCTATACACGACAAACGTATACGCGAGTCTAAACTTGCAAAATTCGCCATCATATTCAGATTCGGTATCAGCAGATGAATCCCAGTCCGAACACAGGTTACTTTCCTCTATCCCGTATATCATTCGGTATTAGCCTATTAATCAACACGACAAGATTGTCGGCTCGGCCAAGACGACGCGCGGGCACCTTTTATCAGCTTAGTACATAGCGCAGTTCGCACCAACAATAGCCGTCGTCCAGTCCCTCAGCCTAGCCAAAGATTTGTTAACCCCTTCCGTGAGAATGCCACTACTGTCCATCATACTACGTACCACGTATTTACCGGACGTCAATTGACACTACCGCGTCATTAGTCACGCTATACCGCCGAATCGACTTCTCTTTTGTATACGCTGGCTGGACGATGGAGCATTTTTCGCACCCGGCAGCACCGAGACCGTCGCCGCGACGTACATATGTACATGTACGAGTATGATTTATTTATAATGTACGTACGCGATTAATACGTTAACGTTTTTATTTACTGCTTGTAAGAACAAGTGAGAAATAAACATGTGTATTGCGCAATGAAGCTGGAGGAGGGCGAAGAGTCCCCCGGTAGGCTTTTCATATCGACGCAAAAGCGATTTCCTGTGCCCAAGTAAATACTCGTACGTCAACTAATTTCACTCTTATCGAAAAAAAAAGATGTTGATCCGATAAGCAGTAAGCACAAAACAAATACCTACGTATTGGAGTCCCATTTATCTACAGTAGGTAGGTACTAGGTAGGTACATCCGCAGTTACGTTACGTTACGTAGACGAGTACGTGCGCCTAATTTACCTATACATACTCGTACAATATTTCACGATGCGTAATTTTTTAAAATGTTTTTCCTTTTCATCCTTACGAAATTTCACTCTAAAATACACAAACGTACTGCGTCAATCGACCTGACCCAGTCGCGCGTATAATTATGTCAGCACTAAAAAAATTTCCATCAGATCCTCGCATCACATCAGAGCAATTACTCAACTTCATTTCACCCATATCTATACCTACAATATATTCAAAGGCAAAGCAAAGGTTCGTCCCGTCCATTGACCGGTTGTCCAACGCTCCCTAAGTATTTCCATTCTCGTCAAATATTTGATTAATGATCGGTGATTTTTTTTACTCCTTCGGACAAGTTGTCTCGTTGGAAAAAAAAAAATGAAACCGTATTAACGCACCTTGTTGGACGGCAGTAGGAAAAAAAACCAGTTTAAGCGCTTTTGTGTATACGAACACATCGTCCGGTGAGTTTTAAATATTACAACCGGGAGTCTTCGAGGGTACCTAGACCTACACGATGTACCTCTTACTGCACATAGTGTATGTATATTGCCTCTAATGACGGCTAATATACCGCCTTCCGAGTACTTATTGACACCAATTGATTACCACGTCTGACCACGGCATCGCACGTGATAACGTAATGAACTTGTTTTTTGTACATAGGCTCGAACAATGCTGTGCGAGGAAATTAATCGAGAGTCGTCCTCCCGCCACTCCCCCTTTTGTTGCGAGTACCAGTACCATCGCTGTACCGTAGTCGATAATTTTTCACTATTTTTTAAACATACGAAACACGATATACTGCGATGCTACCTTGATCTTGTACTATAAAAATTATAAGCTTTCTTATATTCGGGTATTTTAATTTCGCAATCGCGGCTTCCGCCTCGGTTTATCGCGAAATATGCGCAACGTTGTAAGCCGAATTGTACCTACTTAATCGCGAAATCCAATGAGCCGATACAATGTTGCTGTATTTTCTTTTTTTTTATAAATGTATTTCGTTCGAGTAATAATTCATTTCACTTATACGGCTGATGATAAGAACTGAAGAAGGTAGATACTTTCTCGCTTACGTTTTTCGCACCAATTAAACCTTGACAATTGATAGCGTAAATTTTATCTCGAGTAGGCATTAATGTACGTCAAAAGAAGCACTGTATATAGGATCAGAAGTGATAATGTTCGGAGTGAGATTTTTCGCAGAAACGTGGGATGGAACTGCTTGTAGTTTACTATGATTTGAGAGACAATTTTTGTCCAATTTTTTTGGATTTTTTTTTCTAATTTTCCAATTGGAATTTTTGGTATTTTGTAAATTTTTTTGAAAAAATTCAATTCCGAAAATTTCCAGTTTTTTTTTGAACAATTTGAAAAAAAAATATTTTGACAATTCTTTCAAAAATTTTACCCTCAAAAATTGCCCCAGAATTCTCGTTTTGGACAATTTGCCAGATTTTCAATTTTTAATGATTTTTTTCGAAAATGTCAAGTTTTGAAAATTTTCGAATTTTTTGTTTTTAAAATTTTTTGAAAAATTTCATTTTCAGACAATTTTTAAAAAATTTTCATTTTTGATAATTTTTCAAATTTTTTGCGTTTGACAATTTTTCAAAAATATCAATTTTTGAAAATTTTCAAATTTTTCGTTTTTCAAATTTTTTGAAAAATTTCATTTTCAGACAATTTTTAAAAAATTCTCATTTTTGATGATTTTAAAATTTTTTTCTTCTGACAATTTTTCAAAAACTTTCATTTTTGACAAATTTTCTGTTTTTGAAAATTTTTAAAAAATTTAATTTCAGAAAATTTTGCAAAAATTTTAATTTTTTGATGATTTTTTGTGCTTTTCCTTGTTTACAATTTTTTCGAAAATTTCATTTTTTACAATTTCTCAAAAAAAATTATTTCAGTTGGTTTCTCAAAAATCCCAATTTTTGACAATTTCTCCAACTCCAAACCGACCACACAATCCTCCCAAAAACCAACACCAACGAACCTATGTAAACGACACTTATACCGCACCACACCGTGGAAGAGCACAGTAAACGCGTGCAAAACAACCTTGCTAATTGGAAGCTGTTTTAACGCCGCGCGGTCATTATACACGAACATTTTTCCAACGATTCGGTCCACACAACGAGCTGCGAAAAAAATTGGCCCTGAGCCCATATCGTACGGTGGCACGAGATAGCCAGCTCCCATAGGCCATAGCAGGTAGCTTCGCGAAGCTCGCGGACAGGACGAGGAGCGAAATTCCGCGGAAATGGAAAATTCCGTCATAATCGCGCAACGTACGCGTACGCTTCGCCGCGCCGTCACGCCACGACACTCGCTATATACGCGAATTTAATCGCGCCGCCGGTTTTACTTGTATATATACTATAGGTTCTGGATTAAGGTGCGTATATATACGTGGGCCAGAGACGCGGGCAGGGTAGCCTAAATTGGACGGATATTTTGGAATTATAACGACGCGTTGCTGCTCTAATTTACAGCAGCCGCGCAAATTACGACGAATATAGATTTTCGTTGTTTTTCTAGGTATTTCTCTACCTCCCTTCGTCGCCGCCTGTCGTCTTATGTAACGAGCCGCGCGATATACTCCACAGTATAATTGATCGCGTTACCAGCCCAGCAGCAGACGCCGGACGCGCCGCTGCGATCGTTTAAATCGGTGTGCCGAGCACAGCGTGACGTAATTATCTAGGCCCCCCCGCCCCCCCCCCCCCCCCCCCCCCCCCCCCCCCCCCCCCCCCCCCCCCAGCATATGGTCCGATCATTTGTTTCGATAGTTTTGGAAAAAAATTCGCGTTAAATAGAGGAAATGAAATAGATCGCCTGCGAAGGGGTTTTTCCATTCGTATTACCCATCTGATGTATTTCTTATCGTTCCATATATTTTCAAATCGATTGTGTTTATTACTTAATCCGATTCCGATAGCTGTTCCCGTTTAGTACACACCAATATTGATTTCCGTTCATGAATTCGTATACGTATGACTCAGGTTATCTGCAGATTTTCCATTAATAAGTTCACTTATCTCGGAATTAAATAATCCGTCGATTATTACATCTGCTAAGGTTTTCCTCGAAAAATCAACCCGCCATCGAAGAAGGAAGAAATTAAACCAGAACGAAACGACCGAGATCGGTGTTCGGTGTTGCACCCCTGATCACATAATCCTTATCAGACGAAAAACTGATCTACGTTGAGCCTACGAATTTGGCAATCATTTCCGCATTTTGAAACGAAATTGATATTTTTCACGATCATATTTGGCCCGGTAGAATAATCGAGATGTTTCGAAGAACGTCCAGAAGCGCGGGAAAGCGAAGAGGGAGGATGAAGGATCCGGGTTTTTCCCACGTTGAGATTGAAACATTTGAAACACTCGGTTTCCCATTTTTTTTTTCGAATTTTTCTACTTCAAATTGAATTCAACAATTATGAAAAAAAAATTGTAAAAATTAAAAAAAATTGGTTACAAAATTTCTTTGCTGATTTTTTTCGATTTACTCAGAGAAAATATGCGTCTACTTTCCCCTCTCCTCAATTCACCCCCAAAAATCCATTTCAAATTGGAAATTGAAAAAAAATGAAGAATTGGAAAATTGTAAAAAATTTATCGATTTTTTTATCAATAATTTTTTGACTGATTGCATCAAAAATAATTCAATTCAAGAAAGCAAACTTCTTCCCTTTCCCCTTCACTCAATATTTTGGCCAAAAATTGGCTTAAAATTGAGCAAGAACCAATCAAAAATCATAAAATTGGTGACAAATTTGAGGAGATGAGATTTCAATTTTTTTCACTTCGAAAAAATTTCTCCTTTTTTTCATTTTGGGAATCCTTGACTAAAAATTGACTTAGAACTAGCGAAAAAAACTAAAAATTCTGAAATCAACTCGAAAAAAAAAATTTTTGATTTTTATTCGTTTTCAATTTTTTGTTAAAATTTCCATAAAAAAAATTGGAAATTTTTTTTTAATTTTTCAGAAATTTATTCGTGATAGAAAATCTTTCCTCTTTCCCCTTCACTTCATTCCATTTTTGAGCAAACATGAGCACAAATTGAACCAAAATTAATTTTTTGTAAAAATTTCTAAAAAAATTGGAAAATTTCCCCTCAATTTTTAAAAAATTTATTCGAGCTGGAAAATCTATCCCCTTCCCCTTCACTTTATTTTTGAACAAGAAATTGAGCACAAATTGAACCAAAAAAAATTTTTATTCGATTTTCTGGATTTTTCAAAAAAAAAATGTCTTTCCTTTCGATCGCTTGACAAGATTTCCAAATCCAAGACGAAAACCTCCCAATGATCGTAGATTCGTCCTCGCCGTTCTCGAGGCACATGCCACAAAATATGATATTTCAGGTGACACTTATAATTCTCTACAAAAGGCTTCGAATCCAAGACGAACTAGCTACCACAATGAAGACGAGCGAGAGGGGGAAAAATTAAAAACTTAGGCCCATCCATAGATATATAGGTATACGACGAACGCATCTATAGGTACATCTGCCCATATTGGGCTCGCTTCGTTACCCTTTATTTGACGCTCGCTTCGAACGTCGTTTTTACCTCGGACGATTTTTAACCCTTCTTTGGGATACGGTTTAGCAGCAACAGCACCGTGAAAAGGACGGGAGCGATCGACGCGATTATCGGGTTTCCCTAAAATTGGAAACCGACTAAGAATAATTTCAATGGGTTACACTACGGCATGGTGCATGCGCCGCGTTATCAAATCTACTATATTATGTATATGTATAAATGTACGACAAGTATAAAGAAAAACCCTTTTACGCAATCAACCCCTCTTGCAATATCTTGTTTTTATACTTTATTTGGCAGATTTTCGCCAAAACGATTGTGCAACTGTTATTATTATTATTATGGCGAAAACGTAATGTCGAATCCTTTTTCTATTTTATTTACCCATATCGCGAGCTCGACTCGACTCGAGCATCTGCGCTGGCAGCACGTACCAAACAAACGTTTATTAATAAAATTTTCCTCTCTCTTTCGCCTATTTTACCGAAAAATGTCGTTACGTATACTCCTCAGTTGGATTCGTTCGACGAATAATCCTTTTCACTATACACATAAGACAGCCGAGCACGGGGTGAAATTTATCAATTTTTGCGCAGTACGCGGTTTCATACACAGATAAACAGATGTAGTGGACTCTTTGTCGTTCAATCTTTCGCTTTTCTCTCTTTTTTTTGAGTCAATTTGGCATTTATTCGATAATAACAGCCGATACACGAGCTGATGGCTGCGGAGAGAGGCCCTTATTTTGAAAATTCGAAAAAAATTTCGCTACCCCCTAAAATGGTTACCTACCATGAAAAAAAAAATTCCTAAAAATTTCAATCAAATCGATTTATATTAACACCTGCTGCATCCCCCTTGAAGTTTGGAAATAGCGATAGCGCGTCGCCTCATCGCTATCCCACGTACCCGCGTGGTGTTGGCTCGTTACGTCGCGGTAAACATCATACGATGGGGTACAAAAAAAAATTCTCAGATTTTGCTCAAACTCACAGAAATGATTCATCTTGAGTTGAAAACTACCAAAAAAAAATTTCAGCCCCCTAGCTCAATAGGGGGTGGAGCTAGAGGCTTCC